>PVKU01006878.1:0-96204 GCA_004027475.1 Anoura caudifer
CACGTGCCCTGACTGGGAATCAAACCCGGTAACCTTTCGGTTTGCAGAGCGCTGCCACCCAGCCAACTGAACCACACCAGCCAGGGCACCACATATATTTTACTTACTTATTTGCTCATTTTCTGTCTCTCCTACCAGCAAGCAAAAATCCACAAGGAGACAGCTGAAATTGTTATTTTCTTTGGCACAGAGTAGGTGCTCAGTAAGTATCTTTTGAACAAGTGAATGGATTTATTGAGGATCTGTTATGGGCCCGGCCCTGTTGTCAGCAGCATACAGAGGAGCTCATTTAGGAACAGAATGGTGACTGACAGGCACTGGGATCACGTGACACCTAACAGAACCAGTATCTGCAGCCCCGCAGTCTGAGGCCAAAATAACCAAATAATTTCTTTAAGTTTTTATTTACTTATTTTTAGGGAAAGGGGAAAGGAAGGAGAGAGGGAAGAGAAACATCAATGTGTGGTTGCCTCTCATGCACCCCCAACTGGGGACCTGGGCTACAACCTAGGTCTGTGCCCTGGCTCGGAATCGAGCTGGGGACCTATTGATTCACAGGCCCGCGCTCAATCCACTGAGCCACACCAGCCAGGGCCCAAATAATTTCTGACAACTCTAAGTGTTAAGAACTCTAAGATATAGCGTGAGTGACAGAAGAATGCGGCCCGAGTTGGGGGCTGGGTGGAACGGTAATCCTCCAGCTTCCTCCTCAGGGACCTCCCCACATTCTCCCCCCGCCCCCCGCCTTCTGCTCACTCTGAGCCTTGAAACCCTCCCTCCTCGGACCTGGGGCTCGCTCAGCCAGCCCCCACCCCTGGGCCTGCGCAGCCGCGTTCGCTTCCGCGGGCTAACTCCTTCGCCACTCCCACGCTGCTAAAGAAAGCGAGGGCAGAGTCGCGGTTCATTTGCCACCCTCATCCCCGTGCCGGGGACACAGCTGATGCTGAATAAACATTTGCCCCACCCTGCCCTTCCCAACCCTCCCACACATTCCTTGGGCGCGTCCTCCCTGCCCCACCAAGATCACCTAGTAGCTACATGAAGGACCTGCTGGACTCTCGCTGGCCTGACTGGCCCTCCCTCCCTCAGACAGCCAATCTGCGGAGCCTGGCTCCGGCCTAACTCCACTATCGCTTCACTGTTGGGGTTCCTGGGTCCTTCTCACTCTCTGAGCTCGGCCTGGGGAGCCTCTTGCTTTGTTGGCTTCCCATCAGCATCTCCGGAATCTCCCTCGGAGCCCGGTGCTGGAGCTCCAGCCCCGCCCCCTTGGGGTCACCATCTCAAGGTCCTGCATGCAGAAACCACCCCATCGTCTCTTCCTAAAACCTGCCCTCTTCCTGGTCCCCAGCCTTGGACGTGAGGCCCCCTCCTGCCCTGCTTCTCAAGCCATAGACTGAGGAGACCCGAGAGTCTTCCAGAGCTTCCCTCTGCCTCAGTGCCTCGTCAGATCCATCACTTTCTTGCCCAAACACCTGCCATGGCTCCCTCTTGCTCTCGAGATAAACACCAGACCCCGGGCATGGCCCTCAAGGCTTCCCAACCACTCCCTGTACCAGCCCCTCTCTCGCTGCCAGGCCTTTGCACAGACTGTTCCCTCTGCCGGGAACATTTGCACTTCCGTGTTCCCACATCAAGGCCCCGCTGCACCCTTATTGATCTGACTCTCCCTCCCCCACCCTTTGTACACCGGATCCAAAGAGCTCCCTTTCCCACACCTCTAGTTAATGCCGCTCATCTTTTGCTCCCTCCAGGAAGCCCACCAGTTCTGACCCCCAAAGCAAGCCAGTCTCCCCGTCACACATCTCCCAGAGCCACATTTTTCTCCTCCTTACACAAGACACACACATCCCCCTAAATGCACCTCTGCATTTATTTAATGATACCGGGTGCCCGTGACCATGAATGCCACAAGGGAAAAGACCACATGGTGTAGCCCCGGCACCTAGTGCACTGCCTGACACCTACCCAGGTTTATTTACTGATCAATAAATAGATAAATGTCCCTGGCTGGTGTGGCTCAATGGATCAAGCACTGACCTGCAAACCAAAGGGTTGCCGGTTCGATTCCCAGTCAGGGCACATGCCTGGGTTTCAGGCTGGGTCCCCAGTGGCAGGGCGTGTGAGAGGCAACCAGACATTGATGTTTTTCTCCCTCTCTTTCTCCCTCCCTTCCCCTCTGTCTAAAAATAAATTAATTAAATCTTTTCAAAAATAAATAAACATTCTCATACATTGGTAGTACTTATAAGGTTCTTACTGATGAAATTACATAATGTGTGGGTAGGAGAATGTGAGAGGAAATGGGTAGAACAAGTTTATTTTTTCCCCCAAAGATTTTATTTATTTATTTATTTTTTAGAGAAAGGGGAAGGGAAAGAGAAAGAGAGGGAAATAAACATCAATGTGTGGTTGCCTCTCACATGCCCGGCCACTGGGGTCCCGGCCTGAAACCCAGGCATGTGCCCTGACTGGGAATCGAACCAAGGACCCCTTGGTTCCCAGCCGGCCAAGTTTAACAAAATGCTTATAATCGCCAAGCTGGAAATGGAGGTGGTGGTTCTTTGCTCTTATAATACCCCCAGGGCATTCTGCCCCAGGGCCTTTGCACATTCTTTTCTCAGTGAGTGAAACCTTGCACCCTATTTCTCCACTTCCTTCCCTCCCACTCAAGGTCTAGCTCAGATCTCACCTTTCCAGTTCTACTTCTCCCAGGCTCCATTTGCCCGACTCGTATCTCAGGGACCTCCCGCTGACTGAGGTCGATGAGTCACAAGACACAGAATGGACAAGGTCCATGATTAACAATAACAGCTTGCAGACAGTGAACTCTGTGCCGGGCATGTTCTAAGGGCTTGGTGGGTATTTAATTGACTCTCATTCAGTTCTCAGAACAACCTGGGAATTAGGTACCATGATCAGCCCCAGTTTCCAGACAGTAAAACTGAGGCACAGAGAAGGTTGAGTAACTTGCCCAGTGTTGCCAGTAGGAAGTGGCAGAAAACTTAGGCAGGCCGGCCCTAGATTGACCCTTTACTCCCGCCCACTTGCAGGTAGCAGAGTCAGAGGGCCAAATTAGGGGAGGCAGGGACTCTGGTACAAAGAGAGCCAGGCCACGTTTAGCAGACTGCCACCCTGCCCCATGGGTCCGATGTATCAACTTTTCAAGGGAAATGAAAATCCAGTTGCTATGTAAAGTCACTTTTAAATGCCGGAGATGTGTGTGTGTGTGTGTACACAAAGCTTTTATGGGCTGTGGTATACAGAAGGTGAACAGAAATTGGGGACAAGGGCCAGGGTTCACCGGTTGAGCAGGGAATGACCCAACTGGGGACACTGCACCTGGATCTCAGATCAAACCCTGAAGACAGCACCCAGGCTTTCCCCACATCCATGACCCCTGGCCCACTCCCTGGGTCCCTCCCATCTTGCTATCTACACTTGCTTCTCTGAGCTCCTCCAGCAAGCCCGTGGGCTCCAAAATTACATCTCCAGGCCTGGACCCTCACCCCAGACCCAAGAATCCCACTCGACATGCCCTCCAACCTCACTTGATCCACCCCAGGGGTCCCCATCCCACACTTGCTAAGCAAATAACAACAAAAATTTATTTCTTTCTGGAGTTCACCCCCATATCTAGCCTATAAGGAAATCCTGACACTTCTACCTTCAGAATGGATCCAGAATCGGACCACTTCTCACCAAATCCACAGCCACCAGGCCGATCAGATCCAACATCACATCCCGCTTGGACCACCTACAAAGCCCCCATTCAGCCTTGGATCCAGCTTTTCCCCAGGCGGCCGCCAGAGGGCGCCAGTTTCCACTCACAGCAGTTCATGTCCCCCAGCTCAGAACCCTCCAAAGCTCCCTGCTCACTCCGTGTCAAAGCGAAGTCCTCTCCGTGGTTTATAAGGCCCCATACAATCTGGGTTCCGTTGCCCGCTCTCTACTCTCTACTCTCTACTCTCACCGAGCGCCCTCTCCTCCCCGCTTACCCTGCTTCAGTCTCACTGCCCTTCTGACCTGCACGCCAAGCAGTCCCACCCCAGGGCCATTGCACTGGCTGTTTCTCGGCTGGACCACTATTTCCCAAACATCTCCTTGGGGTATGACTCAAACGTCACCTCTCAGAGAAGCCTTCAGACCACCTCACCCTGTCTAAATGAGTGCACAGCCCTGACCAGGTGGCTCAATTGGTTGCAGGGTCATCCCAGTACACCAAAAGGCTGTTAGATTCCCGGTCAGGGCACATATGGGAGGCAACCAATCAATGTTTTTCTCACATTGATGTTTTTCTCTTACATCGACGTTTCTCTTTCCTCTCCTTCCTCCCTCTCGAAAAATCAATAAAAACATATCCTCAGGTGAGAATTTGGCGGGGGGGGGGGGGGGGGGGGGGGGGGGGGGGGGGGGGGGGGGGGGGGGGGGGGGGGGGGAGGAAGCCCTGGCTGGCGTAGCTCAGTGGTTGAGTGCCGGCCTGTGAACCAAAGGGTCACCAGTTTGAATCCTGGTCAGGGTACATGCCCGAGATGCGGACCAGATCCTCAGGATGGGGTGTTCGAGAAGCAACAACACATTGATATTTTTCTTCCCCTATTTCCCCTTCTCTTCCCCTTTCTCTAAAAATGAATAAATAAAATCTTTAAAAAGAAGTGCTGTGATAAAAAGAAGCATGCTGTCCTGGCTGGTGTAGCTCAGTGGATTGAGCACAGGCCTGTGAACTAAAGGATCGTGGTTCGATTCCCAGTCAGGGCACATGCCTGGGTTGCAGGCCAGTTCCCAGCAAGGGACGCACGAGAGGCAACCATACATTGATATTTCTCTCCTTCCCTTCCCCTCTAAAGATAAATAAATAAAATGTTTTAAAAATTAAAAAAAAAAGAAGCATGCTGTTTATCACAGAGAATGAGTATGTGTGTATAAGGGCCACATAAGCAAGGATGGCCGGGAAAGGCCTTTGGGAGGAGGTGGAGTGTGAAGAGAGATCAGAAGCAGGGGGCATTATGAGAAGATCCAGAGGAAGGGTACAGAGCTAGAGAGAGATGCTCTTTGTTCCTAATAGCTACTGGCGGGGCGGCCAAGCTGTGACTGCCTATTACTGCCTTGCTCATGTTCTTAACATCCCCCCACTACCACCCCAGGAAGGTCCTGAAAGGTTCCTAAAAAGGCAGAGCTATGCACCCACCCAGGCAGCTTTGGTTGGATGTGGGGATTTGCACCATTTATTTTTTTTACAAAGAACAGAGCCGTTGGGGAATAAGACTAAAGCAAGGCACAGAAAACACTCTGTTGGCAGATGTAGTGGATCTGACCATCTCAACGTCAGGAGGCCACCTGGCCAGAGCAACCAGGGCCCCAGCTCTCACCTTGGTCAGGGTGTATGGCCCCATCAGGTTCACCTCCAGCAGCTCCCGGAATTCCTGTGCGCAGGTCTCCTCAGGCCATTGTTGAGGCAGGTCTAAGGACAGGGGTTGGAGAGAGAGAGGAGAGAATGAGGGAGCCACGTGGGCAGGCGAACCAGAGGGCAATGGGGATGGCGGAGGAGGGTGCGGGGCCGGGGTGGGGGGCTCAGGTGGGGCTAGCCACGGGGGGGTTGGGGATGGTAAAGAGGGAGGCTGCACAGCAATTAATAAAGGAAGCAGTGTTGAGGCCATAATATGAAATATGAATCTGCTATGGACTAAATGTTTGTTCCCTCAAAAAGTTCCTGTGTGGCCCTGGCCAAGTGGCTCAGTTGGTTGGAGCATCGCCCCTGCACAGCAGAAGGTTGTGAGTTCCGTTTCTGGTCAGGGCACATACCTAGGCTGTGGGTTCAATCCCCGGTATTGACTGAATAAACATATCCTTGGGTGAGGAATAACCATTTTTTTTAAATTAAAGAACAAAACTCATGTGTTGAAATCTAACCTTTAAGGTGATGGCATTTGGGAGGTGATTAGGTCAGGTGGAGCCCTCAGGAATGGGATTCGTGCCCTTAGAAAAGACACTCCAGGGAGCCCCCTAGCCGGCTCCTCCATGTGAGGGTGCAATGAGAAGCTGGCTCTCACCATTTTTTTCTTTAAGATTTCATTTATCTATTTTTAGAGAGAGGGGAAGGGAAGGAGAAAGAGGGCTATCGATGTGCGGTTACCTCTCACGCGCCCCCTACTGGGGACCTGGCCCAGGTATGTGCCCTGACTGGGAATCAAACCAGCGACCTTTTGGTTCACAGCCCGCACTCAATCCACTGAGCCGCACCAGCCAGAGCCTACCAGCACCTTGATCTTGGACTTCCTAGGCTCCGGACAAAAACTGTGAGAGATAAATCTTTGTTATTTAAGCCACCCAGCTGCTGGTATTTCTGTTACAGCAGCCTGAACAAACTGAGTCAGTGCCTGTATGCATGCACACACATGTATGTACATACATGGATACCTAACATAGATTGTAACCTTAAATCCTAAAAACAGTTCATGCCAGTAAAGTCTGTTTTATTGATTTTGCAAATAAGTAGATTGTCAGAGGTGGCCCACGAACCGGCACCAACCTGGTGATTAAAACCGGTTCAGCTGGCCCCAGAGTAGGGTTTCTATGCCACCCCCTCCTGTCTAGGTTGTCTGGGCATCCCTCAGCCTGAGAACTAAAACCAGGGCAAAGCGTCCTGTTGCTCAACCTCAGCTGGGAACACACCCTACAGAGGACTCAACTTGTCACCACTCTGAGCATGTCCGCAAAAACCAGAAGAGCGCAACAAATACTACTGCTTCTGGGGCTTTCAGAATTTTTTTCTTTTCCAGTGGGAATTCACAAAGGGGAAATCCGGAATGATCAGGATTACACGTATCTGTCTTTTCTTGTCTGTTTCCTTACTCGAGAAGGCGAATCCCACCACTGCTAAATCCCTACTCGTTGGGACAGAACTTGGGACATAGTGGCAGCTCAACAAATACCTGTTAAATATGCAAAGGGTACAAAGAGAAAGAATGATTGGATACCTGCCATCCATTTGATCCTGGAAACCACACACCCAGAGAGGGCGAGCCACCTCCACAGACGGCCTTGCTGTGTGACCTTGTTGCAAACAGTGCACCTCTCTGAGCTTTGGTTTGCAAGCATGAGGCATTCTTTTAACAGGCAGTCATGAAACTAATGGCAATTTCCCTCTGAAGCCAGCACACTGAGCCCTGCCTGCAGCACGCAACAAGCACGCCTCCACCGTCCTCAGCAACAGAAAGGCCATCAGCCCCACCTGGAAGTTCTGGTTGCTAAGGGGCTGACTAGTCTGCCTTGTTTAATACACACAACCCTACAGTGACGACTATCATCACCCTTATTCCCATTTCAGAAATACAGAAACTGTCCCGACTGGTGTGGCTCAGTGGATTAAGTGTGGGCCTTCGAGCCAGAGAGTCGCCGATTGATTCCCAGTCGGGGGCACATGCCTGGGTTGCAGGCCAGGACCCCAGTAAGGGGCGCATCAGAGGCAACCACACATCAGTGTTTCTCTCCCTCTCTTTCTCCCTCCATTCCCCTCTCTCTAAAAATAAATAAATAAAATCTTTTTAAAAAATGAAATATAGAAACTGAGGTCTGGAGAGACTGAGGTCTGGACAGGGGCACTCAGCCCTTCCGCATGGGATGAAGGCAGATGTGGGGGATTCCACAGCTGTCTTGCCCTGTCCGAGTGGGTGGAGAGGAGGATGGGGGAATCAGGGGCAGAGATAAGTAGAAACTGAGGTTCAGGAGGAAGGGGTGGGAAGCCAGGAGGTCGGCTGACCCCGGTGGAGAATGGCCCTCCGGCCTCACAACTCACGGCAGCCGGCATTGTTGACCACACAATCCAGGCAGCCAAAACGGCGGATGGTCTCGGAAACGAGGGTCTGAGAAGAAAGACGGCTTGTAAGTGAGGAGTGTTGGCAGCTGGGGTCCCCAAAAGCAAGACAGGGAGGGGAACGCCAAAGCTGGAGCTGAGGGGACAGGAGCTAGAGGAATTGAGGGACGCCCCCAAGTCACCAGGCATGGCAGGAGTAGAGGAGAGAGGAAGCCAGGGCTGCCCGGAGCCGAGAGGTCACATTAGGTATCACTACTCCAGAGACTTGGGGTCCGGGGAACAGAGACCCATGGAGGCAGATATCAGTGAGATATTGACTAAAGGGAAGGGTCAGAAACCCTGAGACAGGAGGGGGAAAACTCTTACAGAAAAAGATCTACTCGTTGTGAGAGACGAGTTTCATTTGTTCCATTTATGTGACAGGTGTGATAGGAATCTTGAAGAGGTGGGAGATAAAAAAGAACCTATCCAGGAGACCCTGGACTCACCAGCAGAATCTCTTCCAGGGGGGAAGGAGACTGAGCTGAAACCTTCGGGGGCCTGAACGATTTAGCCAGGAGAAGAGGGAAAGGTAGAGGGAACAGCATGTGCAAAAGCCTGGACAAAAACAAAGCTTGGAGAGAAATGGGACTTAGGGAGTGGGGACCGAAAATACGCTCACCTTCATATCTTCCTCCCGAGTCACATCAGAGAGGATAAAGACAGTTCCAGGAAGCTCCTGCTCCAGGGCCCGGCCCCCCGATTCTGCAGGGAAAGAAGGGCTGGGGCCTGGACTCCTGGGGCTGGGGGAGGAGGGGCTGGGGGCCTGGAACTCCTGGGTCTGGGGGAGGAGGGGCTAGGATTCAGGACTGAGAGACCCTCACTTACCCTCTTTGTCACAGATAACGACTTGGGCCCCGCTTTCCACTGAGAACAAGAAAAGAACAAGTTACCCCAGCAGAGACCTTGTTAAGGCCTCTGCTGCCCTCTTGTGGCCATCTTGAGTGGGGCCTATTACCCCACACGGCTCTCCTCGAGACCCGTCTCTCGAGGACCTCCTAGGACAAAGGGCAAAGGCCTTGACCAGTCTGCTCCTTAGCTACTCCAAGTACCTGCTGGGGTTCCTGAGACCCCCATTGCTGGCTTCCAGAGTAAACCCTAAATCTGCAAGAGATATATTCCCAAACCACGTGTTTTGTAGCTTTAACTGAGACCCAGAAAAAGGGAGTAAGGGAGTTTGAGACCTGCCAGACAAGCTTCAGGATACCACTCCCATCCTTTCGTCAGCAAAAGGAATTGGATCGTATAAGATAAGATCTTCCCACACTCGGCTAGACGCCGGGGTCACTCCTCTCCCAGATTCAGTACGCTACCGGCCAAGCCACCCTCACCGAAGGCGCGCACTATCTCGGCTCCGATGCCGCGTCCGCCTCCGGTCACGATGACCACCTTCCCGGCATAGCGCGATCCCGTGGCCATCCTGTCCGTCGGTCTCTCCCACTGTGACTCCCTCTGGGGCTCCTCCTAGCCCCGAAGTTGGGTGAGGCTGTGGGCTGGAACCTGGGTGTCCGGCTCTGGGGGGACGTTGCCGGAAGTCCAGATACCTGGCAGTTGGGCCCCTGCCCGCTCCTCCCCGAAACTCAGTAAACCCGCACACCCCCTTTGGTCACGCCTACAAGGTCCGGGCCTCTTCTTCCCTGGGGCCCAGGATTCCAGACCCCAGCTCTGCCCCTTTAGAGAGAGTCCCCAGTGACACAAACCCTCACAGACAGAGAAATCTATTAACCAAAAGTTCAAAGTTTTAATCCGAATTTGGACAAGTGCAGGAAAAAACAAACTTTGGCCATAGAAACCCCTCCGCATATAGGCCAAGGGAGAGGATCTCCCGGTGCCGGGAGAAGCTCCAAATCTCGGGGCGGTGCCTCCAGGCCACGCCTTCGTGTTCCAATTGGCTGCCGCGCTCGGGCGGGTCAGAAGCTGGACTGCAGCAGAGTGACTCTCAAAGGCCAGGCCCCCTCGCCCTGGATCTGCGCGAGAGGGGAGTTCCCGGCGTCCCACGTGGGCTCCCAGGAGACCGGGCCTGTGCCGCGCCCACTACCTCCGCGGGGGGACCCGGTGGAGCGGGAATTGGCCACAGGAGGCGATCTTGGAGGCGAGGTCATCTGGGACTTGGCGTTTGATGGAGGCGGCGGTACAGGTGGAAGAGGTTCTCCTCCGGAGTCTAAATTTCCACCTGGAGAGGACGAGTGGGGAAAGCGAACGGCAAACTTTGGGATCTGGGATTCCTGGGGAGGCCTTTCCTCTGTCGGACCCAAGACTCCGGTCCAGTACATCCTCCCCCAGACCCAGGAGTCCTGGACCCCAAGCCCCTCCTGCCTGGGATCTAGAACTCTCAAACGATGCCCAGCTCTTTCCTCATCAAGACACAGGATTCCCGGGGGCCTTCAGATCCCACCCCAGCGGGCACCAGGCCTCTGCCTTCCTGGTCCAGAAAGCCCAGGAGTCCACCGGAGAACCCCCAGCCCTCCTCACCTGTCATCATCCTGTGCCACTGCGACGCCTCGGCGGCCAGAGCTTGAGAGAGGCTGAGGACGCGCTCCCGATGACCTTCTGATGTCGATAAATAAGGGGCATTGTTCCTCGGACTAGAAAAAAGATTTGGGGGAGAGGTACAATTACTCAGTACAGTGATAACCCCAGTTCTCTGCATGTCCTGGAAGGTGTAGTCCCTAGCACGTGTCTCTAAGGGACTTTAAACCTGGAGAGGCCCACATACACTCTGGGATTTGTAGTGCAGTCTTCAGTAAATTTCACCCCATCTCCTGATGGATGGGCAGAGTTGTTTGATATCTACCCAGGTTTGCAGTTTGGGGGACCTCTGTCCTCACTGGGGATCTAGGGCTTTCTTTTTTCTTTTTTCTAAAGATTTTATTTATTTTTAGACAGAGGGGAAGGGAGGGAGAAAGAGAGGGCGAGAAACATCAATGTGTGGTTACCTCTCATGTGCCCCCTACTGGGGACTTGGCCCCCAACCCAGGCATGTGCCCTAACTGGGAATCGAACCTTTGGTTCTCAGCCCATGCTCAATCCACTGAGCTACACCAGCCAGGGCCTCAGGAGACACTAATAACAAGGCTACCCACCCCTCCAACGTTGGGAAATTGATTTCCTGCTCCTGGCAGGCAGGTTCCTTACCTGCTCCAGGAGCCGGAGCTTCTGAGCCATTTCTGGGTTCCTGAGTGTCCTAGGACAGGCTGCAAAGGAAAAGGGACATTAGTATTCCTCACCTGGAAATCCCTGATTCTCATTGTAAGAGCGAAATGAAGGAGGCTCAGAGAGGGCATGAAATCTGCCCCCCCCCAACACATACACATATTTAACTCTGCATGCAAAGAACCCTTCTCCTCCACAGGAGTAGATCGGACTCACAGAGGACCTCCCCAACCTTGTTTACCTGTGACAAAGCCAGAAACAGACCCTGCAAACCCACTCTTTAACTCATAAATGATTAGCTGAACTGTTTGTCCCCCCACAACTGGCTGGATAGAGATAAACATTTGGTGTTTAGTGGACTGAGACGCCTCCTGATTACAAAAACAATCTGACCCCTAAAACAACCCCACCTATGGTGTGTCTAATTCCTCCCTAGGAAAGTAAGATGAAACCATCCTGGGTAGACACTCAGCCTTTCGGATCTGGGGTGCCTCTTCACTACAACGCATAAAATTGGCCTGCTGGCCCTAGCTGGTATAGTTCAGTGGACTGAGCACCAGCCTTCGAACCAGAGGGCCACAGGTTCAATTCCCAGTTCGGGCACATGCCAGGGTTGCCAGCCAGGTCCCCCATGTGGGGCACATGAGAGGCAACCACACACTGTTGTTTCTCTCCCTCTTTCCCTCTCTCCCTAAAAAATAAATAAATAAAATCTTTTAAAAAATCCATCTCCTGACTTGCTCTTCTTGCCCCCCCCCCCCACCGCCCTTGGACAATACATAGTAACTGAAAAGAAAAAGTAGGCTTCCATCCAGACCTGTGACCCCTGGTGAGGTGGGGATGTTGTACCTGCCCCCCCCCCAGGTCCCCTCTGAGAAGGGGGACCGGGATGCTGACTACTTCAGCACAGGGACAAATTAGGGTGAATTTGGAAACCCAGTTCTGGGTAAGAAGGCAGGGAACATCCCCATTTTACAGAGAGGGGATGTTTACTGAGGGTCAAACTAGGAGCAGAGGACCCACTACCACCCCACTGTCTCCGCTCTGCTCCCTCACCCTTTGCTCCACGTCGGGCTGGTGTCTGGCTGGGGACAGTGTCCTGCCGAGAGTGAGGAGCCGGGGAGAAGCTGGGCGAGGCAGCGGCCGTCCACACTCCTGGTTTCTCCGCATCCTTTCCAGCTGCTCCTGAGCACTCATCCGGGGCCGGGCCACGGGGCCCTGGGGAGATGAGAAACCGCTCAAGACCCCAACCTTGGCCTCTGTTCTATCTCCTCCCTGAACCTCCCAGCCTCCAGGCTTACGTTTCCAGTAAGTTCACCACCAGATCTCATGATGCTGTACATCCACTGCTCACACTGTCCCCAGGTCCCCAAGCACCCTCGGGAGCAAGACCTTTAAGAGCTTGTGAGGTCTGATCCCTACCCACCTCTCCGGCCTCAACTCTATCAGCTGCCCTAATTGAACACGAAAACCTCCACACTTCCCTGGACCTATCCAGCTTCTTCACACTAGTAGACAGGACTCTGGGATGCTTGTGATCAAAAACAAAAACAAAAAAACAGCCTCTGATGGTGTGGCTCAGTGGATTGAGCAAAGGCCTGTGAACCGATTCCCAGTCAGGGCACATGCCTGGGTTGCAGGCCAGGTCCCCAGTGGGGGGACGTGCGAAAGGCAACCTATGGATCTACCTCTCCCACATTGATGTTTCTCTCCCTCTCTTTCTCCCTCCCATTTTCTAAAAATAAATAAATACACCCTGGCTGGTGTGGCTCAGTGGACTGAGTGCAGACCTGTGAACCAAAGGGGCTGGCACAAGAACTGTACAGCAGGTGCACTCTGAGGTGCTCGGCTTTATCTGTACCGGACTGTGTGACATGGTGTCTTACCAAACCACTTCCTTAGGAATAGAAAGTGCCTGGTATATTGAGTCTATTTTTATTCCACTCTGACTTGCTCATTTAGCAAAGTAGTGCTATTTTTTAAAATTTGACATTTAAATCTAGATGTTGCTTTTAAATCTATTGCTTTTATGCCATTTAACGTGAATATTCATAACTTTATTAAAGAAATGTTAATGTGTTTGATTCAGGGTGCTGCACCAGATGCTGCTGGAGGTTTTTTATAATACACAGTGCATGGCCCTGGCTGGTGTGGCTCAGTGGATTGAGCGCCAGCTTGCAGACCAAAGGGTCACCAGTTCGATTCCCAGTCAAGGCACATGCCTGGGTTTTGGGCCAGGTCCCCAGTAGGGGGAGCTCGAGAGGCAACCACACACTGATGCTTCCCTCTCGCCCTCCCCGTCTCCAAAAATAAATGAAGTCTTTTTTAAAAAGACAGATTCATACATGCAAACAACAGAATAATGATTACCAGAGGGAAAGGGTGTGGGGAAGAGGAAATAGAAGATGAAGGGGATCAAAATATGGTGACAGAAAGAAACTAGCCTTGCCCTGGCTGGTATAGCTCGGTGGATTGAGCCTGGGCTGCAAACCAAAGGGTCGCAGGTTCAATTCCCAGTCAGGCACATGCCTTGGTTATGGCCCAGTGTGGGGGTGGTGTGAGGGTCAACCACACATTGAGGTTTCTCTTCCTTTCTTTCTCCCTCTCTTCTCCTCTCTCTAAAAATAAATAAATATTTTTTTAAAAGAATACCTAAAAAAAAAAAAAAAAGGTAAAGAAACTAGCCTTTGTGGGTGGAGGGGGATTTAAATGTGGCTACCGGCTACCTTACTGGACAATGAAGAGGCTATTTCATCAATATTTGTGAAATGAATGAACTGATAAATGAATGGGTGAATGGAGTACTCTGTATATCCGGGCACTATTTCCAGCCCTTCTTGGGCATTCCTCTAGTTTGAATCCTCACATCAGCTGTAGGTGGTAGGCCCTGCTATTAGCTCCATTTTGCAGATGAGAAAATGGAGGCAGACAGAGATTTAGTAACTGACCCAAAGTCATGCAGCTTAGAAGTGGCAGAGACAACATTTAATCCTGATGCTCTTAACAAATCACATTCTCTCTGATCTGGGATGCAGCCTTAGATGCCCCTCTCCTACCTCTCTCCTCCAAAATGGGGGATCTGAGGTGGTCAGATCAAAGGGTTACAAGGTGGACCGGTGGAGGCCGGAGGGACTACCTACCTTGGTTCCTGGCTGTGGGGAAGAGGGGCAGCGGCCCTCAGGGCTGGAAGCCTGGGAGATCCTTGGAGACCCAAGCCCTGGAAGGGCAGAAGGGGGCTTGGTGAGGACAGGGGATGCTATGCAAGTCCCACCCGGCCGAAGACGCTCACCTGAACGAGTGCTGACATGGTCTCTGTCGCCCCCAGGGGGCTGCCCCCAGTCAGCCTCTGGGGACCTGGGTGAGCTGAGTTCTAAGGACTCAGGCAGGCTCTGAAAGGGTTGGGCAAGAGGAATCACAGTCATCATCATTACTAGTGGCCATTTTTTGAGTAATTGGCAATGGAGACACAGCACAATAGGATGTAAATTGAAGATCAGATGACCTGCTTTCAAATCTCAGCTCTGCCAGCTATTAGCTGCCTCATTTTGATAGGGGAACTCAAGACTTAGCTTCAGTCATAGCTGATAGGCTTAAGTGACGGATGCACGTGGAAAGCTGTCCTTCCAGGAACTGGAATGCAATTCAACCTTTGTGCCCCAGGGAGTCTTGGAGATGACGTCTGAGCCACTGTCTTCCAGGGATGAGCATCAGTGACTCAGACTAGGAATGGTTGATTAGCAGATAAAGAAATAACAGGAAAATCTCTGAAACTCTTATTTGATTAGCCTTTTTTTCCCAAACCAACCCCTTACCTACCCCTTCTTATCCTTATAAGAAGGATCAGCTAGTGATGAGATGTTAGAACGGATTTTAGGGTACTTAACCCACCGTCTTCTTGGATCGCCCAGCAAGTGAATGAAGCGCCCATAAATATTCAATCCATCTCTACTTGTGGGCTCTGGTAGTGACAGGCAGCATGAACGTCAACTTTTCCAGTTTCAATCCTGGGCAAGTTACTTCACCTCTCTGGGCCATATTTCAACTTCTGATGTGAGGATTGAATCCACACATGTAAGTTTTTTAGAACAGGGCCTGGCACGTGGCAGGGCATTGTGAGGGGGAGGTTTCATAACAATTGTGCATCTGGCACCATGCTAAGTATTGTTCCTGTGTTATCTCATTAAATCCCCTTAATCAATCAATGAGACACCCATTATTTCTCTTATTTTACATGTGGTGAAACTGAAGCTCAGGAAACAAGGTCAATGACTGATGTGGCAAAGAAAGCAGAGCTGGGATCTGAACCTAGGTATCCTCGACACACCCTCTGAAGGTCACAGCAGGCAGGGGCTCTAACCCAGGTATGACAAGAGTGGCTCCTGCTTCCTGAGTGTCAGCTCTGCACCAGGTCCTTCCTAGTCACCCTTTCTCCTTCCTGTAGAGCCCTACAATATGGAGATTAGGATCAGAAGTGTCCAGCAAATGTTTAACCAATGCCTCTCTCGGAGAAAAGAGCCCTGGTTTCTGATGTTTGTCAGTTACCATGGTGTAAATATTCCCATTTCGGTCAATTTCAAACAACGGTCTGGACATCAATGAATGTGGAGTTGGGAAGAGATGCACGCAGTTGGCCCTTGGGAGTGGTGGGAGCTGGTCCACACACCACTGGCCTATGATCATATATAAGAACTAAGGAAACGAAGGCTTCCAGAGCTTAGGATACTGGTCTGAGGTTGGTTAGCTGGTCAAGGGAGAGGAAAAGAGGTGAGTGGGTGATGAGGTCGGCCAGGGGCAGATAGGACAAGGAGCTGGGGGTGGGGAGAGATGTGTGTGAATCTCACCTCCCTCTCTGAAGACTCCTCGCCTCGGAGTGCAGGGGATGGGGAGTCAGGCTCAGGGTCAGGAGGTGGTTTCTGGGGACCTCCCAGACCTGCCAGCGTGTCTTCCATCATCCACAGCTGCTGCTGAGCAGATGATCTCTCCTGGGGGAAAGGAATGTGCTTCTTAAAGGTGGGAAAATTCAAGTGGAGTTAAAGCTGATGGGGCACAGACAGGATCTGAAATTAGCTGGGCTATATTTATGGAGTCATAAATGGAGTGGGTGACCCCAGCCCACGTGGCTCAGCTGGTTCGAGTTGTGTCCTGTGAACAGAGGGGTCACAGGTTTGATCCCTGGTCGGGGTGCATATGAGAAGCAACTAGCTAACCAATATCTCTCTCTGGCATTGAGGTTTCTCTCCCTCTCTCTCTAGAGTCAGTGAGCATGTCCTCAGGTGAAAATTTAAAAAAAAAATGTAATGGACTATGAGTGCATATGGAGGCTATATTTTGGATATCTATTTCCATGTGGATATTTCGTCAACCCACCACGGTGTATGACAAGCCCTGTCCTTTTCATGCTGCTCTGCAATGTCACCTCTGCATACACAGGTGACCATACAAATCTGTTGAGTCTGTTTCTGAACACCCTCTTCAATTTCACTGGTGCATTTCTCCAGCCCTGTATCAATGCTACATTGCCCTATTAACTGTAGCTTTACAGCCAGACTTGACTTCCTGTTGTGTTAGTCCTCCAGCTTTGTTCTTGGAGTTTACCTAGGCTATTCCTGGTCTTCTGTACTTCCTAGTACAATTTAGAGACAGCATGTTGATCTCCACACAAAAACTGTTTGGATTTATACTGGGATTGCAGGTCCCCATGGAGGAAATTCACGCAGGGAGACTGCATCATCTTTGCATTAGCGTACTTTTCCTATTCATGAACATAGTACATCTCCCCATTTATACAGGTCTTTACCTTCTCTCAATGATGTTCAGTGGCTTTTAGAGTAGGTGCCTTGCATCTATTTTGTGTAATTTTTTCCTAGATATTTTATTTGCTTATGTTAATAACAAACACTACTGTTTACAAATATTAATTTATATTGTTTGGCACTAGCAAACAGAAAGACAATTGATATTAACCTTGCATTCAGTGATCTTGTTGAATATGCCTATTCTAATAGTGTATCTGGAAATTATATATACCCAACCATGTCACCTGTAAATACAAATAGCTTTACTTCTCCTTTTTGGGCCCTACACCTTTTATTTCTTCCTCAGACTTGTACTGTCTAGGGCCCCTGGTACGATGTTGACTACAACTGGTAATCGCAGACATTCTTGTCTTATTCCAGATTTCAGGGAGAATGTTTTCAACATTTCGCTCACCGCTACAATGGTTGTTTTAAATTTGTTATCAAAGCCTTTTATCAGATTATGGAAGTTCCTTTCTGTTCCTACTTTGCTAAGAGCTTTTGTCATGAATGGGTGTTGAATGTTGTCATTTTTTCCCTGCATTTATTGAGACAATCATGTAGTTTTTCTCCATTATCTTGTGAAATGTGATGAAACACACAGACTGGTTTTCAGGTGTCAAACTAACCTTGCATTCCTCTCGTAAACCGATTTGGTCGTGATATATTTTTCTCTTCATGTGTTGCTGGTGGCGACTGATATTTAACACCAGTAGGTGAGGGATGAGAGTTGAGAAGTGGATTTTAGGGAGAAGTGGGAGGGGTTAGCATGAAGAAATCAGGGCTTAAATCTGCAAGTACACATTTAATACCAGACATCGGTGTTTTTAACTAAAGATAAATGATTTAGAAACTCATTTGCTAGGCTTAGAATGAAGAAGTGGACCTGAGGCTAAGCCACGGGGCTTATGCTTCACGAGTGGGGCCACAACTAAGGGATTGGATGAAGAATGGAAACTCCAGAGGATGAATTGAACAGCAAAAGTCAAGATGAACTTGGAGGATGGAGACAGGGCTGACAAGTGGAGTTTTGACAGAGAGGGTAGCACTTCAAAACAAGAGGAGAGCCTTAAAACCAGAGGGGAGGGTGGTTCTGACCCAGAAGGTGGGTCTTAAATTGAAGAGCTTGGTGTTAACTATAATAAGGGGTTTGAAAAGAAAGGAAAGGCCCCAACTGATGTGGCTCAGTGGGTTGGGTGTTGTTCCAAAAACCAAAAAGTCACCGGTTTGATTCCTGGTCGGGGCACATGCCTAGGTTTCGGGCTAGTTTAGGGTGAGTGAGAGACAGCTGATTGATATTTCTCTCCCTCTCTTCCTCCCTTCCTATCTCTCTAAAAGTAATTAAATAAATCTTGAAACATATATAAGATAAAAGGAAAGAACGGAGGGGGAGAAGCTGGTGATAACATAGGAAGTACTTCAATTCTGTGGGAGGTGCTTACATGCCCAAAGGGTTTCCAGGTGGACTTGAAGTGGAGGGTGGGGCTTGGGGGCTTGCGACAGGGATGTACCTGGGGGGACCCAAGGTGCAGCAGGTACTCAAGGGTCTCTCTCAAGGTGCTCAGCTCCTGCTCCAGGTTGCTGTACGCATCCCAAACCCGCTCTCGATCCTCAGGTCCCAGGAAGGGGGAGATACAGGGTTAGCATGCCCACCCAATAGAGCTTTCCCATGCCATCTTCTCCCAGATGAGGAGAAGGGAGGGAGGCCTGGTCCCTGGTACCCTGCGGGTACATGAACTACAATTCCCAAAGGCCTTTTTGCTGCAACTACTGGGAACCCCAAAGTCTGTATGGAACCTGCCATTCTAACGAGCTGCTGGTGCAGAGGAGTAACAGCTTTCCCTGAATCCTCTGGATCCCAGCTGCACTGCCCGAGGGCGCAGCTAATGGACTCTTGAGACAGTCAAGAGCACAAACCTCTCTGTGCCCCTGGGCAGCAGAAACCTCTGTGTCAATGCCAATAACAATAATAATAATAATAATAATAGCAGCTAGTCCTGGCTGGTACGGCTCAGTGGATTGAGTGCCAGCCTGCAAACCAGGGGGTCCCAGGTTCAATTCCCAGTCTAGGGCACATGCCTGGGTTGTGGGCCAGGTCCCCAGTTGGGTGTGCACAAGAGGCAACTAATCCATGTTTCTTTCCCTCTCTTTCTCCCTCCCTTCCCCTGTCTCTAAAGATAAATAAGTAAAATCCTTTTACAAATTGGAGGAGGGGCAACTCTCAAGAACTACCTTCCCATGAGCTCTTGGGGTCAGGTCTCTTTTATGGAATAACCCGTAAAGAGTCCTACCCCCCCAACCCCGCCCCAGAGGCAATGTCCCTTTCCAGAGGCTCACCTGACTCAGGTGACAAAGAGTGGCCCTCACACTGACCAGTCGGTCCTGCAGGAGGCGCTGGCGCCCCCAGGCCCTCCTGGGAGCAGCAGCCTCCCCCGGTGCTTGGCCCAGCTGCTGCCTGGTCAGCTCCAGGGCTGCTTCCAGCTGCTCCTGCAGCAAGAGGGGAAAAGGGGAGTCTTCTGAAGCCACACCCAGCCCCAGGGAGAGAAAAAGGTGTCCTCCCCCACCCTGGTCACCCAGCACGCTGAGGAGCAGGAAGGGCTAAGGGCAGGTGGAGCGCCTGGCTATCTGTTCCCACCCCAGAGGCCCATACCTTCTCCTCCTGTTTCTGGTCTATCTCCTCCTGCAGCCGCTTCAGGAGCCGGTCCTGCCCACACAGCTTGGTCAGCAGAGTCTGAAGAAAGGAGAACGGGAGCTATTTACAGACCAGATCTGGTTCTTCCCACCCTGCTTCTCCCCTCACCCCCTACAGTATCCTCTCCCCAACTCTGGGAACTCAGCAAGGGTTGGATCTGGGAGAACTTACATCTGTCTCCAAGCTTTGGTGGAAAGTTGAGTCTGGGGGAGGACCCGGCTGAGACAAAAAGAAAAGCTGGGGGTCACATGGGCAAGCAGGTCCTCACTGCAGCTCAGGCCTAAGCAAGCTCTGTGTGTCCAGACAGACACCCCTCTCTTTATTAGCTTCGTTCCAGGCTTTGGCAAACCCTCAATAGACCAACTGTCTAATTCTTGGCTTTAGGAATGTACGATGGGCTCTGTTACCAAATAGCTACAGCCAATATGATATTAATAGGAAAAATTTAGACATTTCCTTTACAACTGAGAATAAAGTAAGGACGCCCACTGCCACTGTGAGTATGCAACGCAGCGTTAGAGACCCTGACCAATGCTGTAAGGAAACAGTCCTGGCCCAGTAGCTCAGTTGGTTAGAGCATCGTCCTGATACACCAAGGTTGCAGGTTTGATCCCTGGTCAGGGTACATATAAGAATCAACTGCCCTGGCTGGTGTGGCTCAGTGGATTGCATGCTAGACTGCAAACTGAAAGGTCATCAGTAGGTCATAAGTTCGATTCCTAGCCAGGGCACATGCCTCGGTTGCAGGCCAGGTCCCCTGCTGGGGGTGTGTCCGAGGCAACGGATCGGTGTATCTCTCTCACAACGATGTTTCCCTCCCTATCTCCCTCCCTCTCTATCTCCCTCCCTTCCCTTCTCTCCAAAAGATAAATAAAATCTTTTAAAAAAAGAATCAACAAATGAATGCATAAATAAGTGGAACAACAAATCATGCCCTGGCTGGTGCGGCTCAGTGGACTGAGTGCAGGCCTGCGAACCAAAGGGTTTGCAGTCCTAGTCAGGGCACATGTCTGTTTTGCTGGCCGGGTCCCCAGTAGGGGGCGCGCGAGAGGCAACCACATATAGATGTTTCTCTTCCTCTCTCCCTTCCCCTCTCTCTAAAAACAAATAAATCTTTTTAAAAAACAACAAATCAATGTTTGTCTCTCTCTCTCTTTCTCTGACTCCCTTCCTCTCTCTAAAATCAGTAAATTGTAAAAAAAGAAAGAAAAAGGGAACAAAAAGAAGTGTAAGAATAGGAAGGGAGATATAAAACCATTATTCACGGATGATATGCCCCTCTACCCAGAAAAGCCAACAGAATTAAAGAGTGATTAGAATAAGAGAGCTGGCAGAGGCCTCAGCAAGCAGGCCGAGTTCAAGACGAAGACACAAACATTAACAGCATATCTCTACACCATCGATAACTAGTGAACATAATTTTCCAAGAAGATGCCATTCGAGCAGCTGTAAAAACTATCAGGAATATAGGCATTACCTTAACTAAGAACACACAAGATTTCTATGGAAACACTTTTAAAACTCAAATAAAAGGTCTAAAAGATGGTATCAGTGAATTGAGAGAGTCTACATATGCTACCCAGTTAGCAACGACCCTAGGAAACTAATAGAAGCACCCACCCATGGACGCCGAAACACCCAGTTTCGCCTAGGCACACTGGTCCACGAGAGGATGTTCAGCAGAGCAAAGAAAACAAGGGAGGGGGCTCGGGCAGATCCGAGGTTACTTACCAATAAAATCATGGAAGCCCGAGTCCCAGGAGGTCTTGGGGGGAGCTGGATATACGTGGAGGAGCCAGAGGGGGCCTGGGAAGACTATGGAAAAAGAGATGTTTAGAAATGGGCAGGTCTTAGAAATATATATATATTAAAGTGGGTGTGTCCAGAACAGAAGTGCCATAGGAGACTCTTTGGGGTTCAAAACTGGACCCCCAAAGCTCCCTCAACTACCTGCTCTCCAGCTGTGCGCCACTGTGGGGACACAGAGGATGATAATAAATAGGTCGTCCTGGCCAAACAGCCCCAGGGGCCGGTGGAGGTTGCAGTCTATTCTCACTCTTGCCCTGGTGGATAGCTGTGCATATTCTGTGCTGCAATCCCATGATGCTCAGAGAAAGTAGCAGGTGACCAGCTTGGAAAGATAAACTGAAGATGCAAGGCAATTCCAACCCGCAGTACTTCTCTCAGCATGGCCTTGGAGGAGAGTATTCTGGGCTACGATCCCCATAATGGCCCGAGACCAGCCTGAAAAGACAGCCCTGTCGACTGATGGGAGACTGAAGTCTGCTCTTTCCTCTTAGTGTCAGAACCAAGCTGTGATTATGCCGAACTACAATCCCCACGATGCTCAAGGAGCAACAACCTGTTGACCAGCTTGGACCGGCAACCCCATGCATGACCATAATGGAGATGTAGTCCTCTGCCCCATTCCCTCTCTACTCACCTGTGTTCTTGCCTCCTGACTCCAGTGCTGGGGACTCCCGGGAGGCCTTCCTCCCCCAGCCTCGGAGGAGGGTCCTCGGCGGGGAGTGGGGGGCCGGGAAAGGGCGTGGCGCTGGGGGCCCCCATCCAGGGGAGGCCGCACATCGATGCGACTCAGTGGGGTATGGGGTCTGGCAGGGAGCGCAGTGTCGCTTGAAGAGGCAGGGAGTCTGCGTGCAGGAGCAGAACGGGGCCGGGGGAGGCTCAGCGGGGAGGGAGGGCGAGAGAGGGGTGTGAACGGGCTGTGGGAAGGAGAGAATCGGGAAACCGGGTTAACTAGAGCCCCTCACCCCACTACGCACCACGTCAGCCTCAAGGATGGGTCTCCCTTTAGTGTGTCTCACTGTCCGTCTAAGAGCAGACCCCTCCTCTTGGCCAGATCCTGAATAATTTCCCCCTTTGTGGCATCTCCCACTTAAGCCTATTCCCGATTAAGAACTCTAGCAAGTCACTGGCAAGAAAGAGCGAGCTAGGCCACGCCCTTGAACACCCCCAGTCCCCGCCCTTGTCTTAGGCCACGCCCCCAATATAGCCTATCGGCTTCAGTCTCCTCCCAGACTCCCTGGTCCAACTCACTCCGGGCTCCTGGTCCTCTGAATCCCTGGCCCAGATTGGAGGTCGGCCGTGGGGCTGGGAATGAGCAGCCCAGGGCTGCCACGACCTCTGGAAAGCCGAGCGACTTCCGGTGATTCTAAGCTGCGCCTCTCTTCCCCTTTTCTCACCTCCGGGGGACCACCGGGGCCGCCAGGGCCCTCCCCAGGCTGGGGACGTGCAGGTGACCTGGGTCGCCCACTAGCGAGTGGTCACAGAAAAAGACATCATTCCTTTGAACCTCATAACATCCCTTATTCTTATTTCACAGATAAAGAAGCAAGGACCTATACAGAAAAATAGGGGAAGTGGTGCACTGTACATCATTGTTCCCACTTTGCGGATGGGAAAACTAAGACCCGAGTGCGGCAGTGGCTTGTACAGACCCACAAGGTCCATTCAAGTCACTGAACCCAACACCCCAGACTATGAGCCTCCAACCTGAAAACTCGGCCAGGCCCGGACAGAGACAGTCTGAAATCTGACATTGTGTCGGGGTCCACCTCAGGGTGTACACTTCTGAGGGAGCCAATCAGAGAATCTGGAATATTGATAAGGGGGGCTGGACAAAGCGATGGACGAAGCTTAGAGGGAAAGGCAATTGCTGATTGAAGACTTGAATTTCTTCCACTGAAAGGCCTGGAGGGCGGAGTCTACTTAGCTAGAAGACTAGTGATTGGGTATCGAGGGCCTCAAGGGGCGGAGTTGGGGATGATTAGAGCTACAGGGTCAGGGGCGTGGCCTATCACTCACCAATCATCTCCCTCCGCTCGGGAGGCCCGGCCCAGCGCGCGTAGCCAGCCCCGCAGGTCCTCCAGCGTGTCAGCAGCCAGGACATAGGTCCTCATGCCTGGGTGCTCCGCCTGCGGGAAGAGAAAGCTGGGGACTTGGACACTAGGGTCCTCCAAAAAGGGGGATGCCATCCATCCTAACCAAGATTTTTTTTTTATCTCCAATAACGGATGCCCTAATGCCTGCTCGCATTACCTAGTGCCTTAGTGCCCATAATGGGATGGAGGAACTCACGGTGAAGGTGAAGCGCCGCCCTCGGGGGGCTCCTGGCCCATCTGGCCTGATACTGTAGCTGGGGAGCAGAACGCTGCCAAGGACGCTCTCCTCACGGCTGTCTGCAAAAGAGGTGCGGGGCGTCAGGCCAAGAGGCTAGAGGAAAGGGAGGGTGGGAGTGGCGTCCGCTACCCCCTGCCAGCTGGACCACTGACCCTTGTAATAGAAGAGACAATGTCCAGAGAGGACGAACCAGCGGCGTTTCCAGAGCCGGAGCCCGGAACTGTCCTGAGGAGAGAGAGTGGGAAGAGAGGCATGAGTAGGACAAAAGGAGATGGAGGCAGTGACGGAGACAGTGACCCTTGGGGACAAAGGCCTGGAGCCAGGGGAGGACAGAAACACGTTTGACGCAACAGATTCAGATGGAGAACTGGAAGGCAGCGTCTTGTGGTTGAGAGGACATAACGATTCTGACACAGTCGGACCTGAGTTCGACTCCTAGCTCCACCACTTCAAACTGTGCCCTTAAACAAGTCATTTCCCCAACAGGACCTGCGGGTTTTCCCATCTGTCCACTGGGAATTGAGAAGTTACAGGAAGGTTGGAACAAGACACGTGTTCCAGCACCTGCGGTCAGGGCTGACAGTATCTGCCTAGTCTGGAACCTGAGACACAGAGAGGCCAGGACGGTGGCACTGAGTCATAACCCACATCCTGCGTGTCCCTGTCCTCTCCGCCTGCGCCACTCCATCACCAGCCTTGTCCACAGAAGCGGTAGGATCTCTTAAAATGATAACTCAGATCACGTGAGTCTCCTGCTCAAGCTTACTCTCACACTTAGAATAAACTGTAAATTCCTTACCCTAGTTTACTGGCCTAGGGCAATCTCAAATTCGGGCATGTATAAGGCTCACCAGAAGGGCGTGTTAAAACCAGATTCCTGGGCCCAGTCCTCAGAGTTCCTGCGTCACCAGGTCTGGGGTGGGGCTTGACAAACACCTGTCCAGCAAGTTCCCAGGTGATGCTGACACAGCTAGTCTGAGACCACGCTTTGAAAATCATCACCCTATCTGTCCCTAGGCAGGCTCCAAACACCAAGCTGCTGGTCTGATGATGCCAGGCCTTTTGCTTTCAGATTCCCGCTGCCCCCCCTCCCCCAGATTTTAGCATTATGGGCTCCTTCTTGTCTTTCAGTTCTCAGCTCAAATGTCACCTCCTCAGAGACACCTTCCCTGACCAACAGACAAAGGTGGCTTTCGTCCCTCAGCCACTTTTGAAAACATCTCCCTGTGTTATGTCTTCAGGGCATTTCATTTAATGGGAATTCCTACAATCCAAAACCACTGACTTCACATGCTTTATTTACATATTACATACATGTATTATTTCATTTATTCCATTTATACATTAATTTGTTATTGGTTCCCACTCCATCCTCATCTTTTTAAAGATTTTATTTATTTATCTTTAGGGAGAAGGGAAGGAGAAAGAGAGGAGAAACATCAATGTGTGGTTGACTCTCATGTGCTCCCTACTGAGGACCTGGCCCACAACCCAGGCATGTGCCCTGACTGGGCATCGAACTGGCAACCCTTTGGTTTGCAGGCCAACGCTCAATCCACTGAGCCACACCAGCCAGGGCTCCACCCTCATTTTGAATGGACTATATAGATACTTGTCCTATTTGCATGGTATGAGACCCAGAGCTTGGCACATTGTAATGTCCAAGAAGCGGTCACTGAGTGAATGAATGGATGGATGCAGCAAAGACAGAATAAGGGGAGAAGGTGTGATCACAAAGAAATACATTTGTTGACTGGGAAGGAGAGAAGCAGCAGACAGCCAAGGGCACAGCCTCCAGCATCAGCTAGAGTGTCCTTCCCGTCTCCCACTCACACCACCTGCTTATGCAGCCAGCCTCTGATGTGCACCGGGAGGTTGGGGTCCCGTCTGAGCGCATTGCCTCTCTTCCCAAAGGCGTGCACCTTGCTCACTACCCGGGCGGCCTTCTGAGGAGAGAAGGACAGAAGTGAGCAGGGCCTCTGGCTGGGCCTGGGGAGGCAGTGCCGTGGGACGTAGGCGACCCCCCTTGCTCGGCTGCCCACAGAAACCAGGTGGAGGAGGGCACTGAGTTTTGAGATCAGAACGGGGCGTGCACAGTGCAGAGTTGAGAGACACTTTTCACGTGTGGAGAGAGGGGTTTGGAAGCAAGGAAGAGGCTACCGGCTTGATGGGGAAGGAATTTTGGAATCAGGGGTCCACAGCCAAGGAGAGGGTACCCTTGGCCACAGATGTGGGACAGCCTTTGAGATCTGAACTGGATATACTGCCTGGGAGGTCCCCATAATCAGGAGGGGCCTCCATGCTGAATGCCTGGTGATAGGTCAGCCAGAATCAAAGGACACTTCGGTGCCAGAGAGAGACATCCCTTTGCAACCCTGTCCCAGATAGAGGGGGCTCTGAATCTCTCTGTCCCAACAGACAGAGCCCCCTCCCCCTGGACACACAGGCAACTCAGGCATCCACAGCCACGTTCCCACAGGATGCCCTTAGTGAGGGTGCTGGCTGAGGTCACATTCAAATCTATGGATTCTGACCTTGGAAAACTGGAAATGAGTAAGAGGAATGGCAGGAGGATGAGAAACAAGTGTCATTGAACTCTGGGCTGGTGTGACCCCTTGGGGTGCAAGTACCTTGGGCCTCTTGGGGCCTCATTGTCAGAAAATGGTCTCTCCTTGTCAAATTTCAGAACTGGGTAGGTGGAGTGGCTAGAGACAGGACAGGAAGTTCTCAGTCCTAACCAAGAGTAGCTTCTGCTTCTGAGTTTCTGGGGGTGGGGCAGCTCTCGGAGCTGGGGAGTGGCCTTATCTTAGCAACGGGAGTCACCCGGTTGTTACTCTGGCTTTGAATCAGCAAAACACAGGGGTGGGGCCAGCTGGAAGTGTCTCTGTCTTGGAATTCCTAGCTGCAGCTAGGGGGCAATTCAGTTCGTAATGAGGTATGGCCGACAC
Organism: Anoura caudifer; assembly: GCA_004027475.1. NCBI lineage: Eukaryota > Metazoa > Chordata > Mammalia > Chiroptera > Phyllostomidae > Anoura > Anoura caudifer. The sequence goes on from PVKU01006878.1 coordinate 26,578, forward strand.
CACTGCTGAGGATCTTGCTGAGCATTTATTTGTTTTTTCAGAGATTTAATTTATTTACTTTTAGAGTAAGGGGAAGGAAGGGAGAAAGAGGGGGAGAGAAACATCCATATGAGAGGGAAACATTGATTGGTTGCCTCTTGAACACGCCCCCAACCGGGGATCAAACCTGCAACCAAGGCTTGTGCTTTGACTGGGAATCCAAGCAGCGACCTAGATCGCTGGTTCGATTCCCGGGACAACACCCAAGTCGCTGGGCCACAACCAGAGTCTCTGGGGTAGTGCCGAGCCCAGGACTAGGAGAAAGGAGGATGGGGCACCCCAGAGCCCTCCCCTGCTTCCCAGCCCCAGCAAGAAGCTCCAACCTTCGTGCTTAAGCTGCTGAGGGAGGAGATGGTAGAGGCGCTGCTGGCCAGGCTGAGGCTGCTCCGAGGCCTGCCCTCCTCCATCAAGAGCTTGGGGAGAGAAAGAAAGGGACTGTGTGTGTGTCTCTGTAGCTGACCCGGCTGGGACAGAGACGAGGTCAGGGTCTCACAGGTCAGAGGAGGCTGGGGAGAAAGAGCCTGTTGTCTGGGGCCTGGGGGCTGGGGGAGGCCCTGGCCCTGGACCGCATACCAAGGGCAGTGCCAAGAGAGGTGGGCGTCAATGGCAGCTGCAGGGAGGGGGCAGCTGTCTGCCGCCCAAGACAGAGAATAGGGGCTCCTTTATTCTTGCCCCCTGCACTCTGGCCAGGAATTTGACCCTCTCTGTGCTTAGGTACCCCCCATTCCCTGCCTCTTTCCGGCTGCCCCCAGCTACTTGTCTCCTGCCCTCCCACATGCACCCCAAACCATGCCTGCCAAGCCCTGGGGCGCCAGGAATGCACACCCAGGCTGTCCCTCCCAGCCCAGCCCACCAGGGAACTTACCGGCTCTGGGGTCCTAAGGACAGGGGGCAAGAGCGCGGTACAGGTGCTGGGGCACCCAGCCACAGCCTCCCTCCTCTGTCAGGTGCAGCCTCTCATAGGCCTCTGTCTCACTTAGCTGCTCACTCACACTGTTTTTGTCTGTCCCTGATGATCGATCGATCTCTCGCTCGCTCGCTCGCTCGCTCTCACACTCTCCCTTTCTTTCAGATTCCAGTCTCACCTCTGTCTCTCTCCCTCGCTAATCTCTGTCTCTTCGAGTCTCTCCCTCACTCATTTCCTCTCTCCCTTCCTCTCTCTCTGTCTCTCTCACACACCCCTACCACCTTCTCTCCCAATCTTTCTGTTTCTGTCTAAATCCTTTTCTCTCAGGCTCACAGAGTCCCTTCCTTAAGTCTCTCCCTCGTTCGCTCCCTCTCTCCCTCACACTCAATCTATTCCCCTTTCTCTGTCCCTATAGCCCTCCACTTCTGCTTCCTCCTCTACCTGATTCTTCTTCTCCTCACTTTCTCTTCTTCCCTCTCCCAGTTTCTTTCTCTCTGCTGGTCTTTCCCTCCCTCTGCCAGCCGCCCACGCTGCTGTCTCCCCTCCCAGTCCCGGCTGACCCCGCCCCTCTTGGCCTCCCCACCACAGCCTGACCCCTGGCTCAGCTGCCCCTACAGTTGAGGGGAGGAGCTGCCCCCCTCCCCTGACTCCTGGGTCCCTGCTGGTCTAGGGCCTGGAGAACCGGGGTCCCATAAGGGCTGAGGCTGACAGTCCTACATGTTTGGAGAGTATGAGCTGGGGCTGGACTCCAGGGTCCCCGCGGAATGGTCGGGGAAGGAGCCGGAGTCCTTGGTGCCCTGAATGGAGACAGCTTGCATCTTGGAAGGGGAGGGGTTTCAGACCCCTGAGTATCTGCAAAGGGGCTAGCTAGGACTCCGGACTCCTGAGCCCGGAATGGAGTGGGGGTCTGGAAGCGTGACTATATGGATGGGTCCCGGTCCTCTGGGGAGGGAGTGGCCCTGGATTCCTGGAGTGTGACTAGAGCAGGGACAAACAGACCGGGTCAGATTTCCAGCTCAGGTCCAGGGGAGAATTCTGCTCTAGACTGAGGCTGATCCCTCAGGAGGGCGTCATGGTCGCCGGGCATATTTTGAGGAGCAAAATCATGCACCAGGTGGGTGGATTGGGCTGGGGAATTGGGACTCTCTCCCTGGGCCTGGAACTTCTAGCAGAAGACACCAGCTTCTGAGGTTCAGTTGACACCACCTAACCAGAATTTCAGTTGGCGTAATCGGAGCTCTTGGGGGATTCTGAAGCGAGTGAAATCCAGCCATAGAGCCTTGGGCATGAAACCTGAAGGGGTCTCAGCTTTTAGTTCCGTATCTACTCATCAAATATTGGGTAAGTACCTATTAAGTGCCAGGCGTTGAGAAGAAAGCAGTGAGCAAAGCAAAGGGACGGCATTCAGAGTGCTTACATCCTTGTTTTCATTTGCAATGAATCTACACTGCTGTGACCATCACGGGCAGGTGATTTCATTCCCAAGCCTCAATTTCCTCGTTTGTGAAATAAAAACAATAATAATATTCTCCCACACCGGAGAGGAAGCCCACCGGATCCGAAGGTGGTAGACTCTAGACTGGGACCTGCTGCTTAAATTGGGGTGGGAAGGTATTTTCCAGAAACGTGTTGAGAGCGTTCCCTCACTGCTAGAGCAGGTTACGCGTTTGATTGACAGATCGCTTTTTTAGGGGCGTGGCCACATTCAAACCACCGCCGTGACGGTACAAATCCTGGAATCGCCGCGAGAATTCCAACCTTCTTTTTCCCTTCCTGTTTTCAAGTCTTCGTTTCGAAACTCCGCCCCTCCTCGATACGTAAGCACGTCCGGTCGCGTTAGACTATAAAAGCCTTGCGGGCGGCGTCAGCATTACGTTATCTGTCGCCAGCCGAGTTGTTTTCTTCATGCGCCACCCTGCACGACCCTGTGTCCGCTTGTTGCGACAGCGCCTGCAGCGGCTGGTGATAACTTGAGCCCCTGAGCCCAACGCTGGAGGGTGAAATGAAAGCGCTGACCTCCCGAGCTGTCCCGACCCGCGATCGCTTGTGGCAGCTCGAGCCCGCCCTACTGCCTCCGGGGTGACGCGCTACCTCCATCCAGTGAGTGAGGGATCGGAACGCTCGGGTCTCCAGGGGTTGGGGGCTAGGTATCAGACCTTTGGTCGTTAATAAGGCGGGAGCATGGACTTCTAGGTAATGAGACAGGAAGGTTTGGGGCCGGGACTCCTGGGACCTGAGGAAGAGAGCCTAGGAGCCTGAAATTTTTCCTGTGTTTGGGAGCGGCGGGACGGGATGGGGACAGACTCTAGGCCTCCCACTTAAGGAGAGGCATTGGGAGCTTGGAGTGCTGAGCCTAATGGAGGAGGGGTCTGGGAGCCAGACTCCGGTCCCCAGCGGGAAATCTTGGGGGTTGGGGGGCGGTCGGAATTTTTGGATCTGGAGGGAGGAGGAACCCTGATTTGTCAGATTTCAGGAAAATGAGAAAACCAGGGACTAGGACTTAATTCTGAAGGGGAGCAAGTGCTTTCGCTACTTGAAACTGGGACTTCTGGGTCTGAGGGAAGACAGGCTGGGGGCTTAGACTCTTGGATCTGAGGGAGGAGAGAATCGGGACCCAGACTCCTAGCAATTGAAAGAAAGAGGTGGGAACCAAGGACCAGAGATGGGAGTGGCTGCAATCGGAAAGGAATGTGGGCAGGAACTCTCTTGCTGCTATTTGTGTTAGTATTTCCTGTTGTATGACTCAGGGTCATCCCTTGGTGCTGTTTCCTAAATGGCTTCCAAACCTTGTCCCCTTTCCCCCAGCCAGGACAGATGGCCCCACGCCAAGTGCCGCCTCAGTACCTCTGGAGGGATGCCCACCCCTTCTTCCTCCTGTTCCCGCTGATGGCCCTTCTCAGCCGGGCCTGGAGCCGCCTGTGGGGCCCAGGACCTCCAAAGCCCTGGCTGGTGGAAGCAGTACAGAGTGCAGATCTGGGAGAAGCTGGCCTGCAGCAAGAAGCTGAGGTTGCTTTGGCCACCCGCTATGCCCCCTGGGGGGGGCACCCTCCAGGGGTGGCTGAAGGCAGTGGAGCCACTGTGGAGGATGGAGAGTCATCCTGGATGGCCTGCCCTGCCTTGAAAGCCAACAGTTCTCTTCTTGATAATGACAAAGAGTATGGTGGGAAAGAAACAACCAGTGGCCCCACAGAACAGGGAAGTGAATGTATAGATGGCCAGCGTGCTCCCCCGTCCCCCAGCCTCCTGAAAACCCTGCGAGACCCTCCTGGGGAAGAGGAATCTGAAGAAGGAGGAGTTGCTGAAGATAAAGCCATCATGTTCTCTTTCCCTCCATCATGCTGGGAGAGTTGCCCAGGGATGGAGGAGGAGGAGGCTAGAGAAGCTGTAAGTAAAGAAGCTCCCAGAACATCTACTTCCCCCTTATCTCCAGGACCCAAGCCCAGAGCTTGGGTGTATTGCACAGGGGAGGCAGAGGCTTCAGCCAAGGAGGAAGAAAGAACAGAGAATAAGGAAGCCAGGAAGACCTCCACTTCCTCTTCATGTGCAGGCTCCCACCCCAGCACCTGGGAATGTTACTCAGAAGAGTCTGAGGAGGATGGAGAAGCTGAGGTTCCCTCTTCCATCCCTCCCACAAGTATCTTCTTGAGGGCCTGGGTGTACAGACCAGGAGAGGACACAGAGGATGAGGAGGAAGACAGTGATTCAGGAGCAGCTGAGGATGAGGGAGAAGCTGGAGTTTCCTCTTCCATCCCCCCAACAAGTACCTTCTTGAGGACCTGGGTGTACAGACCAGGAGAGGACACAGAGGATAAGGAAGAAGAAGGGGAGGACAGTGATTCGGGAGTAGCTGAGGAGGAGGGAGAAGCTGAGGGTTCCTCTCCCATCCCTCCCACAAGCACCTTCTTGAGGACCTGGGTGTACAGACCAGGAGAGGACACAGAGGATGAGGAAGAAGAAGGGGAGGACAGTGATTCGGGAGCAGCTGAGGAGGAGGGAGAAGCTGAGGGTTCCTCTCCCATCCCTCCCACAAGCACCTTCTTGAGGACCTGGGTGTACAGACCAGGAGAGGACACAGAGGATGAGGAGGAAGACAGTGATTCAGGAGCAGCTGAGGACGAGGGAGAAGCTGGAGTTTCCTCTTCCATCCCCCCAACAAATACCTTCTTGAGGACCTGGGTGTACAGACCAGGAGAGGACACAGAGGATGAGGAAGAAGAAGGGGAGGACAGTGATTCGGGAGCAGCTGAGGAGGAAGGAGAAGCTGAGGGTCCCTCTTCCATCCCTCCCACAAGCACCTTCTTGAGGACGTGGGTGTACAGACCAGGAGAGGACACAGAGGATGAGGAGGAAGAAGAGGACAGCGATTCAGGAGCAGCTGAGGACAAGGGAGAAGCTGAGGGTCCCTCTTCCATATCCCCTACAAGTGCCTTCTTGAGGTCCTGGGTGTATCAACCAGGAGAGGACTCAGAGGAGGAAGATGAGGAGAATGACAAAGATGGTTCAGAAGCAGCTGGCTCAGAGCCAGGTTCTTCCATTCAGGCCCAGAGTTCCTTTTTCAGGGGTTGGAGATCTGCATCTGGAAAGGAGACAGAGGGACAAGAAGCTGAGCCCCACCCCTTCCGAGTGGCCCTCTATTTACCTGGAGAGAAGCCACCAGCTCCATGGGCTCTTCCTCAGTTGCCTGCCCGACTGCAAAGGCGGCTCAAGTCTGCAGAAACCCCCACCCAGCATCTGGATCCTGAGACTCCCCAAAAGACCACAAAGGTGGGTGCTGAGGGCTCAGATTCTTGAGTGTTAGGGAGGAGAGAGCAAGGACTCCGGGGTCCCCAGTATGTTGCACAGGGTTGCACGTGAACTCCACGGGGAGGGCTGTGTTCATTGTAATGCAATCCTTTGCAAGAGGCTGGGCCCCTGAGGAGGAAAAGGAAGCAGCAGTGGCTCTTGTCAACCCCAGTGAGTCAGGTGGAGAATCCCGTGACAGGCAGGTGACTAATCACATAGCAAGCATTTTTGTCTAATTTTTGTTCCGTTCTCTTTCCCCCACTCCCACCTGTGCCCATGTGTGTCTTGTGTCTGTATCTGTGTGGACCCCATCCCCACCCCCCTGTGTCTGTGCCGGTCTGATTCCAGGTGCGCTTCTCTGAAAAGGTCTCCATCCACTTCCTGTTTGTCTGGGCCGGACCTGCCCAGGCTGCCCGGCAGGGCCCCTGGGAGCAGCTTGCCCGGGATCGCAGCCGCTTTGCTCGCCGAATTGCGCAGGCCGAGGAAGTGCTGGGCCCCTGCTTCACTCCTGCAGCCCGGGCCAAGGCCTGGGCACACCTCAGGGACCCTTCCCCTCCTCTGGCTGCCACACCTGTCACTACCCAGGCCTTGGCCACATCTTCTGTCCAGGCCACACCCTTGAGCCATACTGTAATTTCTCCCTTCCCTATTTATGTGGCCACACCTCCTTGCCTAGACCTCAGCTGGAGGCGTCGCTAGGGTCATGTGGTATTTGTGCTATTCACTATTTATTTATTTTTACCATTTAAGAAATAAAGCCTTTGTATTTGTGCTGAACAATGTCACTGTGTGTATCTGAACTGACAGTATCTACTACTCCTGGGTCCTAGAAGCAGCTAGGAATAGCAAAGAGGCTTGTACCTTAGTAGAGATGAACTACATTTCCCATCATCCCTCCAACTTGTCTCCTGGTTCTGAGACTTCTGAACAAAGGGCTAGTGGGTTTTGTAGTTTCTCTTTGACTTCCACCTACATATTACTAAAATTGGGACAATTATCTTCCCAAGAGGACTGGGAGCTGGACTTGTAATCTCTAAATAAAGAAGCTAAACTCCAGTTTCCTGCATCTCCCTGAAATATAAAGGCTCATCCTCCTGGCCTTTACACGGTGAGTTCCTCAAGGTTTTCAGCTGCCTGATTTCACACTCACAAGCCTTGTGTTACTGACTCAGCTTCCTTATCTGTAAAATGTGGCTAACAGTTTCATATACCTTATGTCTCCAGCTTGTAACTTTCCTCTGACCCCATAAATTCTGTCCAGCAGTTCAAACAAGAGGACCCTGTGCAGCTTCACACCCTGCCCCACCCCCACTGAATGATCGTTCTTCAGGCTCCTACAACACTATGCTTTCATTTTCCTAAACCAACCAAGCCCCTTCCACCTTAAGAGCTTCACATGAGCTCTGCCTGCTGTCTGATGTTCCCATTTCCTGACCCTTGGCTCAGCTAGTTCCTCGTGATTCTTCAGGTATGCCATGAAAAGCACTTTTTTTTAGGGATCCCTTGCTCTGACCCACTGCCTTGTTGCCTCCATGTGGTTTTCTCCTCAGTAGAGGAGCATTTTGATGTTTTGTCGCTTAAGACTCATTTCCCATAATCCACTGAGACCCACCAGCGCAGGTGCTCCTGAACAGCCCACTCCCTAGAACCCAGGACTGGGTACTCAGGAGGCGTCTAATAAGTGTTGGTTATTAGTAAGGTGGTGCAAAAGAAGGCATGTGGGAGCCCTTTCTCCAAATGATCAGGCGCAGGAGCTGTTAAAAGGTATTATATTTCCATGAATTATTCACACGCCAGTTTCCCATCGAAACTGGACAAGCAGATGGCGAAGGCTTGGAGTGGGCAGAGCGGGAAGCAGAAGTCCATGGTGAACATGTCTGGGGCCACGCGGCCGAACTGAAGCACCAAGTAGTCGGCTGAGAAGGAAGTCAGAAACTAAGCTTAGTCCGTCTCTTCCCTGCTGCATCTGACCTGCGAAAACTAAGACTCCCAAGAGCCTGTGCGGCGTCCTTACTAAACCCGAAACCCCTCTGAGGGCTGTGTAAACTACAGTTCCCAACAGGCTTTGCAACAGCGTGGATTGGTTCATGCTGAGAAAAACACTCAAGTGCGTAGTTCTCGAGCGTTCAAGCCCCCCGGCCCCCGGCCCCGCCACCCTTCCCGCCTTGCCCAGGTAAAGCAGTTCCTAGGAGCTCACGATCATCTGGATGCATGATCTGGAAGTTCTTGACCGAGGCCTGAGTGACGCGGCCATGAAAATTGAGCACGTAGTTGCCAGTCTCCTCGCTCCACGATGGGGCTTTGTTTTGCAGCAGGACCAGTCCCTGGTTGGCCCCCCGTTGGTAGCGACTCAGTAGTGACTCCCCTTCCTGGAGGATGGATAAAGTAGGGGGCGTGGTTAGGCTACCACCAACAAGCCCTTTTTCTCCGGACCTAGAAGTTTGGGTTCCTAGTCTCTCCTCCTTGAGACACAGAAGTCTGACCATCCTCCCGGTCCCCTCCTCCCTTAGGACCTAGAGCCTGTCCCCCAGCCCTTCCTCCTCTATTGACCCAGAGATTCTCTTCCTTAGCCAACTCACATTTTGCGGCTGGACACTGATTCTCTCGTTCTGGGCATCAATTGCTGGAATGATCACAGTCATTTTCCGGGGCCCTCGGAACCCCAAGACGTTGGTCTCCTGCGGGTATTATGCTCCCGTTAGCCAGGCTCTTTGTCCCTCCCTACCGTTCAGCTCCACTCACTCTCTAGCCTCCGGGACACTCACGTAACACACAACACCTAGCTCCTCCCGGATCCGAGCAGTCTCTGGGATGAAATACTTCCTTTCAGGATTCACCCCATTGTTGAAGATGGTGAACTTGGTGCCCAAGACATTAGATCTGCTCCAGGAAGGCCGTGGCCAGAATAAAACGATTGTTATGGTTATGCGGGATGTGAACTGCTTTCCCGGGTCATCTTATCAACTCTTCCCATCCATCTTCTACACGAGACTCATTTCTGTGTTCCGTGTAGCCACAGTCACAGCCCTGTGAGCCACAATTTTTAGTTTCATGCCTTGGGCCTTTAAGAGCCCTCTTCCCTCTAGGATGCAAGAACTCCCAGCTCCCAGCTCTGTTCTGTACTCAGGAATTTAGGAGTCCCAACTCCTTGCCTTTTTATTTTTTAATTGATGTTTCAGAGAGAGAAACATCAATGTGAGAAATATCAATCAGTTGCCTCCCCTATGCACTCCCAACTGGGGATTGAACCCACAACTGAGGTATGTGCCCTGACGGGTGATGGAACCTTTTGCTGTACAGGAAGACATTCCAACCAACTGAGCCACTTGGCCAGGGTGCCCCTTGCCTCTCAAGAAGTCAAATGTCTTAAATGCCAGCCTCTGTTCCAAAACCTTCAGTTCTACTTCCAATTATCATAGGGCTCCAATCTGAAGAATTACAGAGCCCATCAGTCCTAAGAGAAAAAGTCCTAGAGCAGACAGAACTTGAACTTGTGCTCTCTGGCCTGCTGGGCAATGTAGTTCAATTGTCCCTTTCTTCCCCCCAGGCGCCCTGTCATCTGCCACCTGTTTCTCACACATATCAGGGCTCTGCCTACCTGACTTTGCCCACAAAGTTGTCCCCATCCCGAGACAGGTCTACGGGGTCCAGGGAGATGAGGTAATTAGAGGTTGTGCTCCTTTTCCTTTTGCGCCCGGAGAGAAGGAAGTGCTGTGGGTGTGAGAACAGCCCATCAGATTCCATTTCCGTTATCTGGCTAGGGCTAGGGATCTAAAAGACAAGGAAACACTATGTCCCTAAGACAGAGGAAGGGGTAATGAGGCAACAAGCGTCCCAAGGCTTGCTGGGAGATGCATTTCTCACTGAAGGAAGTCATCAGCTGCGTCCTGAAGGGGAGATTCACATTTTAATATATCTCCTTCGGTCCTTTCACCAAGGTGTCCAGAGTTCAGGCAGAGCCCAGGCAGGAGAGAACCTGACTAGTGGGCGGGGCCTACCTTTGGAGAATAGGGAAGAATCTCATTTTGACCATTGCAACTGGACTTTAGTAGATGTTTCATCTGGGACAAGTGGACCCTTTTCTAGGAGGAAAGAGTCCCTTGAGGAGAGGATGGCCAGACTGAGAGGAAAATTACTTGGTTCTGGGTAGGAAATCTACGGGGGAGGGGCTTGGTTCCTAAGGGGGCAGGGCTTATCCGAGGATTAGGGTGGAGCCTTACAGCAAAAAAGGTCTCAGTGTAGTGGCCAGACTTGGACCTACCTACATGGATGGCGTGTAGAGGGTATGTAGTGAATGGGGATTTGGACCCTGAGAGGGCGTGGTCTGTCTTTGAGAAAGGCGGGTCTATCTTAATATTCGGCAGGTCTTGGCTATGGGATGGGTAGGGCCTTTGCCACTGGGACCTAAAGAGCTTAGTCCTGTGAAGTTTTGTAATTGGAGTTGACAGGTCCTGGCTCACTGACCAAAGCCTGGATTCGCAAAAGTCTTGACCTCACTCAGAAAGGGATGGGACTTGCCACTGGGAAGTGGGGCTTGCTCCCGAGGCTGCCAGACCGCACCTTCCGGCCCTGGCCATCGACCGCTTCCAGGTAGAGATAGTAGAAAGGGAACATGCCCTTGTCTACGCCGCGCTTGTCGCGGCTAATGCAACACTGCACCGTGCAGCCGCGCACCGCTGGCCGCAGCACATATGCTTCCATGTCCTCGCCTAGCTGAGGGCCTGGGGCAAGGAGAGACGACAGAGGCGAGCTCCCCACATCGCTGGACCTCGCGCTGCCATCGCCTTCCGGGGCCTTGGGCATTGCCTCGTCGGCCACCTCCACCTCCGGCGAATTCCTCAGTGTAGACTCCGACTCCTCTTCCTTTTCTTCCAGCTTTTCTTCCATGTCTTCTTCCTGGCCCACGCGCCAAATTCAAGTTGACGGACAGCCCAGACCCCCACCCCCTCCGCTAGCAAAATGCCTGGCCATCCCAGCCCAGGGTTACGCCCACTCTCGACGATGAAGTCTGATTATTGGTCAAATATCTCAGCCACCTGCTGATTGGTCAGTCCCTTCAAGGGTCCCACCCAGCCAAGCCTCAATCATTGTTGATTGGCCGCACCATTAGCTTCTCTCTGCAGCCACGCCCAGTCCATCTACCGATTGGAGAATTCCTTTGCATTCTGTTCAACTAAAACTCTCATTGATTCGAACTAGATAATACGGTCCGGATCTACTCAACTGAAACTATTTATCTCACTTTTATCAATAACAAAGCGAGTGCTAACTGGCCCTTCCGTATCACTGCTTTGCCCTCTTCAAAGCTCGCTGCCTTTCAGTGGACTGGGTTTTAATGCGCTCACACTAATTCAAATCCTCTACATTGTGAGTGGGGTACACGCAAAGCCTCTACTAGCCCAGTCACAACAGATTCCACCAACCAGTAAAAGGAGCCTCTGATTGGGCTGCAGCGTTTTAGCCCCACCCCTCCTAGAGCCAGAGGCCGGTCCTCTGCCTCCTCCTCTATCTTGGTTAGCTGTGCCACCTCCCACCTTGTTGGAGGCCCAGTCTCCACTTTCCGGATCACCATCATCCCTTCCAGACTTTGGTTCTGGACTAGGTGATTCGTATTCATGTACAACATCCTGGGATTCGCTCTTGTCCACTGCATTGGATCCTAAGGGATGGAAGAAGCCCGAAGAAAACTGAGCTCAGGACACCTGGGTCCCAGGAGCTTGGGACAAGGTCACCAGTGGTGGCTGGAGAAGCCCAGAACTACTGGGTTTCTGGCTCCTACTATCGCCCTCCCTTGTCAGATCCCCCACTTCCACCATGTGCAATGGATCTACAGGGGTCAAGTCTCTGACTGCCCTGGGTCTAAGGAGAGAGAGTAAAGAAGAGATAGGATCTAAAATGGGGGTGGAAGGTTCTGCCTGGCTGGGTAACTCAGAGCATCATTCTGATATTATGCCAAGGTTGCAGGTTCAAGCCCCGATGAGGGCACATACAAGAATCAACCAATGGGAAGTGGAGGGATCGAGCAAAAAAGAAAAAGGACACAGCAATGGTGTGGTGATTGCAGGGTTGAGTTAGGTGGAAGAGAGTAAAGGGGGATAAATGGTAATAGAAAAAACGTGAAATTTAAAAAACTATTAAAAAAAGAGCAATCTCAAACTAAAAAAAAAAACAATGAATGCATAAATAAGTGGAACAAATTGATGTTTCTCTTCCTTCCTCTCTAAAATCATTACAAATAAATAAAATAAAGTGGAGGCAGAGAGGGAGTGGAGTTTTGGGTGAAAATTAAGATTCCCATTTTGAAATAGTAAAATAGTTGGTCATGTCATTACAATGAAATATTAAGGAATGAAGTACTGATAATACGGCAACAGAGATGAACCTCAAAAACGTGGTAAGCAAAGGAAGCCAGTCACAAAAGATCACATACAGTATCATTCTATTTATATGGAACATCCAGAATAGGCAAATCTAAAGACACAGAAAGATTTGTGGTTGCCTAGGGCTGGGAGAAATGGGGGGCAGGTGGCAGTGACAGGTAAAAGGCATGAGGTTTCTTCTGTGGGTGATGAAAATGTACTAATAATACTGATTGTGATGATAGGTGCGCATCTCTATACTAAAAAAATATGGAATTGTAAACTTTAAATGAGTGAATTCTACAGTATGTGAAATATATCTCAGAGCAAGCTGTTACAAAAAGGGGAAGGATTTGCCACTTGGACCAGAGGGCCTGACGATGTCCCCAAAATTACCAAGTTGCTGGAGGGGTGGCCAACCGCTGCGTGTCGTCCCTGGGTGCTCTTTAAAAGGAGAGGGAAAGGCGGGAACGTCCTCCACGGAGACTTCCTCCAACTCCGGATCGGAATTGTCTGGGAATCAGGAGAGAGAAGAGGACTGGAGACTGAGATTTCTGCATCCTGGGGCACGAAAGGGCTGGAGATTCAGATTACTGGGTGTTGGGGAAGGAGAAAGTTCAAGACCTGGACTCGGTGTGACGGACTTCAGGGCCCGCGGGGGACTGGACTCCCGGTTGTTTTGGAGATCAAGGATTGAGGTTCCAGATTCCTGGGTTCTAGTGGGAGTGGAGTTTAGGGTACAGGCAGTCCAAGGGCTTGAGATTACCTGCTTCAGTCGGCGATGTCAAGGGGACGCGGTCGTCGCTGCCATCTCCATTACATCTCACAGTGCCCAGGGCACTGTGGGCGCCGAAATGCAGATGTGCCTCTGGCACGTTCTCCCGGAGGAAAGGGTTCCTGAGGCCTGAGAGAAAGTGCAGAGAAGCCCTTAAACCTGATATACACCTTCTGGTCCTCTGCAGAGAAGATCTACCTCCTCCCTGGGCTCCCAGATATTGTCCCTGTGACCTCCCAACCCCCCAAGACCCATTCAGAATCCGGTATTCATTCTAAGGCTCAAACAGGAACAGCCCTACAGATAAATTGTTGTGGACTCCTGGCGTAAACAACCCCCGCCGGGTTCTCCTTCTGTAGGTCCTAGTCTCTAAATTACCGAGACAGCTCTCCGAGTTTTGCCAATTTCAGCCCAGGACTAGTTGTTCCAGGCCCCGCCCCAGCACTCCGTAGACCCCGCCCAAGCTCTTCGGGCGGTCCTCTCGCAAGCTCCGCCCCCATCACCCGGGCTCTCCTTGGGACTCCCACAGGTTGTGACTTGGACTTTGGGCTCTGCTTGGATGCTTCAGGATTCTGCCAGGTTCCTCCCCTCTGAGCCCTTTAAGCCCCGCGCCTCACTCCCACTGAGCCCCTCCCTTCAGGCCTACGATCCTGCCCGACCCCAGGAACCTCTCCTCACCGCTGTAACCCGAGAGGCGTTTGGATCGCAGGCGCGGTCGGCGGGACCAGAGGGAAGTGTCAGGGTTGGCCTGGACCATGAGGGGCTCTTGGCGCTTCCGTCGCTGCTTCTTCTCAAACAGCCGCCGCTGCGGGAGTGGGAAAGCGGCGGGGGGTGGGGTGGGGACAGGAATCCTGCGGAAGCCTGGGATGAAAATGGGCCTGAGGCAAGGGGAGATCTGCACTCTTGGGAGAGTTTCTGCAGTCCAGACCCTCAGTTCCTCGTCTCTTCCTCCCCCAGGACCTGAGTCCTGCCCCCACAGCTCTTGTTCCTTAGAAGTCTAGGAGTCGCACTTGCTTTGCTCGGATCCTGAGTTCCTATTTTCCCATTTCCCAATTGCAGAACTTGAGGCTGCAAGAGAGCCAGTGAGGGCCAGGAATCCCAGGGCAAGTGCTGGGGATGGGTCTCCTGGGGAACTATGGAAAAGGGCACAGTAGGGGTGTCAGGATTCCTAGGCAGAGTACCTGTTGTTCCAGTTTCTGCAGCCTTATGGCAGAGAGCTCATCCCACAGGACACTGAGAGAGATACAGGCTTATGGTGACAGTAAGCAGGGGCAGCCAGGTGGCCCAAGAGCCCCTCCTTCCCCTCCCAATTTGGGATTCTGAGCACTTGTGAGGTCACAGATGGGGTAGATTCTGAGCCTGCTCCCTCAGTTCTACAGCTCTTTCTCCCAGCACCCGCCTGTCTAGAATTCGGGAGTCAAAGAGATCCCAGGACCCTCTTATTTCAGAACTCGGGAGCCCACACCCTAAGGCCCTCCTCTTTCAAATCCATTAAGTCTGCATCCTAAGCTCACTCCCTTTAGGTAGGACTCAGAAGTCCAGGCCCCCAGGCCCTTCCTGCCAGGCTGGTGCTGCTGAACCTGCAAACAACATTGTGAGGCCACAGCTGAGTGTACATGGCCAGAACCAAACTCCGAGTTCCCTCCTGCACCCACTTCTCCACCCCTGCCCATCCTGTTTCCCTACTCACTTTTTCTTCCATGTGTCATTCTCCTGAGCCATTCTAGAGAAGCAAGAATGAGGTGTCAGGGACCCAGACCCAAGAGCCCAATAGACTCAGCTCCCCCCTACCCCCAACACCTGATCTTAACTTAAGCTTTTCTCCCGGACACAGGAAACCTGAATGCCAGTATCTACTCCTGTTCAGGGACCCAGCAGCCTGATTCCAGCTTTTGTCACTATCAGGGCCCCAGGAGTTCTGTTCTCTCTCCCCAAATACCTCTCTCCTACACCCAGGCATGGGGACTCAGAACCCGGGGCTGCAAACTCCCAGTGACCCCAGACTACCAGCACTCACCTACATGGGATCCCGGAGACTTCCTTTTGTCCCCTGGTGCCTGGACAGGCTTATCACATTTATGCCTCAATGCCTTGCCTGTCTGGTTAATGTCTAAACATAACTGACCCACGCTTTGGGAGCTGGGGGCCTAATCTCTGGGTCTCAGGGAAATAAGCAGGGGAAGAAAGAGGGCTCCAAGGAAGAAGGAATTCTCTCTGGGGCCTGTCCTGATCCCCTCCCTCCTGTTCCCTCACTCTCCACTTCCAACAAAGCAATGACCCCTGGCTTCTGCGGCAGCCAGGCTACCATGCACCAGGGATTCTGAATTGGAAGGGGATGCAAGTGTTCCTTAAAGGGACCCCAGAGAGGTCACAGCGCAGTCTCCCTCTAAACAAGGTCACTTGTTTATCTTAGAAATTGACAAGGTGACCCGTGACAATTGCTATAGATCTCTAACTTGGAGCCACTTCTTGAGGAGAAAATACCTAAGAAAACTACAACTCCCATGAGGCGAAGGGGCAAAAATGGAGCGGAAGTTGAATCATTCCCCCTGGCCTGCAGGGAGTTGTAGTTCTCTTTGAAAGTCTCCGGTCCTAAAAGGCAGGAAATGTGTCGTCAAGAATTTGGGGTTCCGAGAAAGGAGGCAAGTCTTTCGAGAAAAGGCGAGAGACTTAGACAAGGGTGGGGCCACTAGGCAAGGTCCAAGAAACCGGGAGCCACCGTGGACCAATCAGGCGGCTGAGGGCGGGTCTCCTGCGTGAAAGTGGGCGTGGCCTAGGGGGGAAATTGCGGAGAACGCAGCAGAGGTCCTAGCCCGGGAAAACGCCCTCTGCGGTGAAGGAGAGGTGAGGGTCTGGGGTCTCCTAGGCTTTTGGGTCCTGGGAAGGAGGGGAGATGGAGCACTAGAAGGCTGGAAGCCTGAGTTCGAAAGAGGACGAACTGGGCACCCGCTCTCCTAGACCTAAGATAAAGGGCTGGGTGCTTGGACCTGTGGGTCTGGAGAAAGAGGGACTTGAGATCCCGGATTCCTGAGTCAGCGAGGGAAGAGAGTGCAGGGAGCCCGGACACCTGGATCTTCATGAGGAAAGCCTGGAGGCTCGGAATTTTGGGTCCCGGGAAACGAGACACTTTGATTCTTGACTCTTGGAAGGCAGGGGAGTGTGTGGTTCAGGGGGCCTGAATCCTGGGTCCCGGGAAGGAGGGGGCTGGGAACTGACACAATCCACCTCTCCACCCGCTCAGATCACGCGGCCATGCCTCCCTTTGGGCCCCGCGCGGCCCTCCTCCTCCTGCCACCGCTGCTGCTGCTCCGCGCTGTTCTGACCGTGCCCCTGGACCGGGGAACGTCCAAGGAGGAGAGCCCCGCGACCGAGAGCCCCGTGAGTGGCCCTGCCCTGCTCTCCAGCCAGGTGTTTGCAGTGGCACTACAATTCCCACGGAACCCCGTGGCCCCTGGGTGGA
Source organism: Anoura caudifer (assembly GCA_004027475.1). Classification (NCBI taxonomy): domain Eukaryota; kingdom Metazoa; phylum Chordata; class Mammalia; order Chiroptera; family Phyllostomidae; genus Anoura; species Anoura caudifer. The sequence continues at coordinate 42,900 of PVKU01006878.1, forward strand.
TACTTCCCCCACGGGCACGGCTTGGAGTTTGCTTGCCATTTTTTTGTACTCCCGGGGCTTTAACGTGGTGAAAAACCGGCCGGGGAAGGGCGGAGAGGGCAGATTTCTAAGTCCCTGACGCTGAGGGGTGAGAAATCAGGTCAGATTTTAAGCGAAAAATCGGCATCACTTCTTCCTTCTACACACGCGCGCGCACACACACACATCTGAATCTCTCTGCTTTTTTTTTTTACCCCCCAAGACTTTCCTCCCTCAGGAACGATTCTGGAAAAAGGAACTACATTTCCCAGTAGCACCTTGAGCAGCTGTTGCGTGTTGTTAGATACCTGGGCTGTTTCCACTTCTCGGAGCTCATGGGAGTTATAGTTCAAATTACAAAGGTGCCTATAAACGGCTCGTTTATGAATTCCCACATGTGTTTATCCAACACTATGCAACCTTTGGTCCAGGGGGATTTGGAACTTGGAACCTGAAAGATTTCCTCAAGGCCAATACTCGAATTTATGACCTAAATCCTCCAACAGTGCCCACTAGGAATGGGCCCGTCAGTATCTCTGGAACAGATCATGTCATGCTCCTGGATGGCTGGTCCCCACCCAGCAAGTTAGGCCTCTGCCCCGTGACGTCTTTGCGGACACAGAAGGTCACCTATGTGTTCCCTTTCCATTCATTCCACACGTTTCTTGCGCATCTTCGATGAGCCAAGCACAGGGCTAATGCAAGCCGGATACCGCCACAGACCAGACCAACTCTCTGGGCAGGAGGACTCATTGAGCTGAGAGTGGAAGTTCAGGGAAGAACCATGCCAGGCAGAGTTACTAGCTTGGGCAAAGGCTGTGTGGTGGAAGAAGCTAGTGTGGCTGGAGCTGATTGAACAAGAGAGGAAGTGAGGCAGATCACTTGGGGCCTTGCGGGCCAAGGTAGAGAATTTCTTTATATCGAGGCTAATGGAAAGTGCAGGATGTTATAGGCATCAGGAATGATGACACTCCTCATAACATCATGAGAGGTGGATGAGGAAATTGAGGCACAGAGAGATTAAGTAGTTTGTTTGAGGACTAAGGTGACCAGATTAAACAAATAAAAACACAGGACACCTAGGTATCATAGTGGTCCTAATGAAGTCACATGGCTAGTGATTGGCAGATTTGGGACTCCAGCCCACTGCGTTTGGCTGAATAACAGTCCACAAAGATGTCCCTCCCTGGTCCCCAGAACCTGTGAATATATTAACTTGTGTGGCAAAAGAGTGTTTGTAAGTGTAGCTGAGTTAATCATCTTGAGATGGAAACATCCTGGACCATCTAGGTGGGCCCCATGTAACCATGAGGACCCCCTGTAAGAAAGCAGGAAGGTCAGTCAGAGGTAAGAAATGCTAGAGTGATGCCCGTAGGGGGCAGGAAAAGACATGGAAACAGGTTCTGCCCTGGAACCTCCAGAACGAGCTGATCCCCGCCAACGTATTTTGTACTTCTGACCTCCAAAACTAACAAGTTGAATAAACTTGTGTTGCTCTAAGCCATTTAGTTTGGGATACTTTCTTGTTTTTTAAGGATCTTATTTATTTATTTTTAGGGAGGGAGAAAGAGAGGGAGAGAAACATCAACATGGGGTTGCCTCTCACACATCCGCTCCTGGGGACCCAGCCTGCCACCCAGGCATGTGCCCTGACTGGGAATGGAACCAGCAACCTTTTGGTCTGCAAGTCAGCACTCAACACACTGAGCCACCCCAGCCAGGACTGGGATACTTTGTTTTAGCAACAGTAGGAAATTAGTGCACTCACAGTGGTACAGCTAGGTGATTCACTTACCATTGATTAAGCATGTGTTATGTGCTCCTCAATGAGTGTAGTGACAGCTACAGCAGATTGAACATCTTCTACATCCTTACCGGCACACCAGGCCATTTATCTCATTTCCTTCTCAGCGCAGCTCTGATAAGTAGGACCAGGAGCCCAGGGAGTTTTGTCTGTCTTGTTCACTTGCTGTATCCCCTGGAACAGCACTGGCCACGTGGCAGGGGCTCCATGAATGAATGAATGAATGAATGAATCACTGCTTCCCAACAAGTACCAGTGTGTCTGCTCTGTAAGCCCCACTGAGTGAGTGGTATTGATCTGCCTATTTGCTCCTGTGACACTCATTTTGTCTCCAACACAGAAGAGGTGAGCCCTGGCTGGTGCGACTCTGGATTGAGCACCGGCCTGTAAACCAAAGGGTCTTCGGATCAATTCCCAGTCAGGGCACATGCCTGAATTGCAGGCTGGGTCCCTGGTGGGGGTGCGTGAGAGGCAACCACATACTGATGTTTCTCTCCCTCCTTTCTCCTCTTCCTCTCTCTAAAAAGAAATAAATATATTTTTTTAAAAAGGTGAGAACTGTGGCCTTGAGGTCAGGTGGGTTCCCTGGGGTCACAGAGCAGATGCCTGCTGGCTGTAGAGCCTTTATCCATATTGAAGCCTCCTGCGCCGCATGGGGCTCTAACCACATGGGGAGTCTCTTTGATCCTCTCAGCAAATGCTGAGAGGAGCAGGGCCTGGGTCTGGGGAAGGGCCAGGACAGGCGCTGGAGCTGCTATGTTCATCTTTGTCACCTCAGGACACGGGTCTCTACTACCACCGGTACCTCCAGGAGGTCATCAACGTGCTGGAGACGGATGGGCACTTCCGAGAGAAGCTGCAAGCCGCCAATTCTGAAGACATCAAGGTGGGGCTGGGTGCAGGGAGCGGGCGGGGCCCTGGGGCTCAGAGGGCAGAAGGACTGGGTTCCCTAAACGGGCCACATGGCTCCAGCCCTCACAAAGGGGGAGATTTCCACCTGTCCTGGTCACACCACTGGGAAGAGGTTTGTGGAGCACAGACTTGTGGCTAAGCACAGAGACAGATGTTGCAGGCCCTGATGCTTACCAGCCATGTGACTGTCCATTGCTGTGCCTCGGTTTCCCCATCTGTACAACAGGGGTCTACTGGACCCTGCCCCCTGGAGTTCAGGTCAGATCTGTACCAGGTTAGACATGTCAAGGGTTTAGAAGACCTTAGTACATGCATGTGGGTACTGGGTCACAGAATGCTCAGCATGGAGGAGTCCTGATTATCCCCATTTTACAGAAGGGAACACTGAGGTCCCAACTGTGGCGTTGGTCTTCCCTGTGGGCCAGGTCCCACCCCCTGGACTGGCTGAGCACAAAGCCTAGGCCCCACCTCATCCCCCTGGGAGTCGCCCTTTAAAATGATGTTGGTTGTCCCTTGTGTGGAGCCAGGGTCGCCCATGCCTAGTCCCGGCCCTGCTCCTTCTCCCCTACCCTCCACCCACAACTCCCTTCCTATTTGGGTGCTTTAGGATGTCCCTTCTGGAGGAGACATCCCAAGTTCTCCAAACCCCTGGGCCCAGGACAGGCCCAGGGACCTGGGACCCATGGGGAGGCAGCCCTGCTCCCCACCCCCAAACCTCCCAGCATTCCTGGGCTCTTGTCTGTCCTGTCTACCCTGCCCCTGAGGAGAGACAGGTGAAAGCAGAGACAGCTGAGCCCAGCCCCTCCCACTGCCTGTCTGGGGAAACTGAGGCCCAAGAGGCTTGCCCAAAGTCATACAACTGAGAAGTGAGGTCAGAAACAGTGGACACTTGGGCAGAGCAGGATGGTGCTGGGTTCCAATCCCAGTTCCTCCTTCTACTCTCCACGTAAGCGGCTATGCCCCGCTGTGCCTTGGTTTCCTTCTCAGCAATTAGAGGCTGAGACACATCAGGAAGCCTGCGGTAAATGTCATCATTGGTGGTGTCTGGCACTTGAGCTCATTTTTGAAGTCCAGGGCAGGAAAATGGGGGGCTGGGGAGGGTCATACAGTGAGGTGGTGCCAGGGCTGGGATTTGAACTCAGGCGCCAGGACTCCCACGCTGGGGACGTGTGACAGCAACCTGGTCACCAGGCTGGAAACTGGAAACCTTGTGTGGGCAGTGGCTTCTCCTGAGCCTTGCTTTGTTCGTCTGTAAAATGGGGTTGTGGGCAGCACTAGAGGGCAGACCCCATGGGTCCAGCACAGAACTTGACTCATGTGGCCTGTCCTGCTGCATCTGCAAGGGCCACGCCTCCCCACCCCCAGCTCAGGGCTCCAAAGACCCGGGTGAGTCATGAGTGACAGGAAAGGATCTGGGCCATCATTGAGCAGAAGGCTCTGGGGAAGCCCCAAAGAGAGGCCCAGTCCATTCTGACAAGTGAGAGCCTACTTCTAGGGAAAGGACCTCCTGATGATGCTAGATTCTGAGTGGGAGTGTCCATGGTATGGAGGTTGAAATGGGTGCGGATGGGGCATGACATTTCAGACGGTAGGAGCTGGGTACAGACGAAGCATTCTGATACAAGCTGACAGCGCAGTATAACCGCCATGCAGACAAGGAGACAGGGCAGGAGGGGTTGGTGAGTGCAGGGTCACTTGAGTGCCAAACCTAGGAAGTCTGTCCTGGGGTTATTGGGGAGCCCTGGGGTCTCTGAGTGAGGAACGAACATAATCCAAAGTGATCACAAAGGGAGCTCAGGGAAGGCAGCTCACTCAGCACGGTGTGTGTGTTGGGGGGGGTGGGGGGCTGGGGACCTGGCCCACAACCCAGGCGTGTGTGTGTGTGTGTGTGTGTGTGTGTGTGTGTGTGTGTGTGTGTGTGTGTGTGTGTGGTGGTGGGACTGGTGGCCTGGCCCACAACCCAGGCATATGCCCTGACCGGGAATCAAACCCGAGACCCTTTGGTTCCCAGACCAGCACTCAATCCACTGAGCCACACCAGCTGGGGCTGAGCTTGCAGGGGTGGGTCTTACAACAAATTAGTGCTGCTGGAACCAGCACTAATGATTTGGTAGTATGGCAGGAGTATGATTTGGTAAATGGCAGGAGATGGGGCCACAGAGGTGGGTGGGCCCTCAAATGCCAAGCTGAGGGGCTAGAACCTTGTCTCGGGGGCTCTGTGGAGCCCTAGGGGGCATCAGAAAGCTTGCAGAGAGCACAGAGAAAGGACGAGGCTGCTCAGCGTGCCTCCTCCCCATCCTCCATCCTGACCAGTGTCCCCTCACTCCCTGGCCAGAGCGGGAAGCTGAGCCGAGAGCTGGATTTTGTCAGCCACCATGTCCGAACCAAGTTGGATGAGCTGAAGCGTCAGGAGGTGTCGCGGCTTCGGATGCTGCTCAAGGCCAAGATGGATGCGCAGCAGGAGCCCAGTAAGCAGGGTTGGGGGTGGTGGGGCAGCAGGGGTGGGGCTGGCGGGGCTGGCCGTCTAGTCCTAGGTTTGCAGTTGACTCTGTACTGAACAGGTGGGGCCTCCTGAAAAATATGTGCGGAAGCCCTGGCTGGGTGGCTCAGTTAGTTGGTTGAGTGTCATCCTGTCCACTAAAAGATTGCAGGTTCCATTCCCGGTCAGGGTTTGTACAGGAGGCAACTAATCAGTGTTTCTCTCTCACATCAGTGCTCCCCTCTTCTCTTCCTCTCTCTCTCTCTGAAATCAGTACAAACATATCCTTGGGTGAGGATTTAAAAAAAAAAATGTGTATGGGAGACTGAGAATATTCTTCCTAGAACAATAATTCTGTTGTTGGCTGGTTGCTTTTTTCTGTTTGGGTTCTTTATTCTCATTTTTAAAAAATCATAGTCGTTGAAACTTTTGATATAACTGTAAACTTACAAAAAAGTGGCAAGATTAGGACCAAAACCACCCAAATGGCCTTATTGTTAACATTTGCTCTGCTTGCCGTAAATTTGCACCTGTGAGTTCCTTGTGGACACCATGTGCCTTTCTGCCTGAATGTTTCAATGTGGTCGTCCTCAGAACAGTGACGTTTGCCTACACAACCACAGTGATTAAGAGTCAGGAAGTTGAACCGGTTACACCCTCTATCTTTTTCCTCACTTAGTTATTCTGTATCTCCCCTGCAAGAATGAGTCTAATTTTCTGGTATTTATATGAGGCCACATTTCGTAGTCTAATTACTTGACTTAAAAAAAAAACAGCCCTGGCTGGTGTAGCTCAGTGGATTGAGCCCAGGCCTATGAACCAAAGGATTGTGGTTCGATTCCTTGTCAGGGCACATGCCTGGGTTGCAGGACAGTTCCCAGCAGGGGACACACGAGAGGCAACCAGACATTGATATTTCTCTCCCTCTCTTCTTCCCTTCCCCTCTAAAGATAAACTAAATAAAATCTTAAAAAAAAAAGAAAGAAAAAAAAAACCAGAGGCTACTCTGTCTGTGAAGTAGCCACTCTCTGTCTCACTGCTTCACTAATAAATTTTTTAAAAATATTTTATTTATTTATTTTTAGAGAGAGGGGAAGGGAGGGAGGAAGAGAGGGAGAGAAACATCCATGTGTGGTTGCCTCTCACGCACCCTCCACCAGGGACCCAGCCCACCACCCACTCAAGCGCCCTGACTGGGAATTGAACTGGCAACCTTGGCATATCGTGACAATGTTCTAACCAACTGAGCTACCTGGCCAGGGCCTCCCTTAGCATATTTTCAGCATCCATCTACACTGTAGCACGGATCAGAGCTTCATTCCTTTTCAGGGCCAAGTAATATTCCATATGGTCTGTTCCATATGGTCTATGACAGACCATATTTGGTTTAGCCACTCATCAGTTGATGGATCTGGGTTGTCTGCACCCTGTGCTATGTGGACCATGCTGTTTACTTATTGTCACTTTGTAGTATGTTCTGGTACTGCTGAGACATGTTTTAGCCCATCATTGAGTATAAGGACGTACCCCTTTATTGAGATTCCCCTCTAGCTTCTTTCATCTGTCAGCCCATGAGGCTCCTGTGTTACAGATGGGGACCCTGTGCATTGGCGGGTGACATTAAGGGCCAGTGGGAGAGCTGGCCTTTGTTTTCCTTTTCTGTCTGACTCCATTTCCCATGGACCACACAGGTCTTGAATCCTACTCCGTGCCCGGCCTTAGGCGGGTGCTGCAGGTCTCAGGTGACCAGACGGACATGGTCTCTGGTCTCCTCTACGTAACCACTCATGCCTTCTCTGCCATGCTGTTTGAAATAATTTTTTTTTAATTTATGTATTGACTTTGCCCTGGCTGGTGTGGCTCAGTGGACTGAGCACTGGACTGAGAACCAAAAGGTTGCCAGTTGAATTCCCAATGAGGGCACATGCCTGGGTTGTGGGTCAAGGTCCCCAGTAGGGGGCACATAAGAAGCAACCACACATTGATGTTTCTCCCCCTTTCTTTCTCTCTCTCTTCCCCTCTCCAAAAATAAATAAATAAAGTCTTTTAAAAATTTTATTTATTGACTTTAGAGAGAAAGAAAAGAAACATCAATTTGTTGTTCCACTTACTGATTCATACATCCATTGGTTGATTCTTGTATGTGTCCTGACCAGGGATCAAACCCACAACCCTGGCATATTGAGGTTGATACTCCAACCAACTGAGCTAGCCAGCCAAGGCTGTTTTAATTATTACAGTGTCAGAGTCTGATTTGCTTTCTGGTAAATTAGATGTTTCCTTGTCACAAATGAGAAAAGGTCTCCTGCCAACTGTCTACTTATTGTGTCTCAGTCACCCTCTGGAAACTTCAGCTTTGTCCTGTCACCAGCTCAAAATAGCTCTGGAATCTGGCCACTTCTCTCCACACCCACTACAGCTTCTGGGGTCCTGCCCGGACCACTGCTGTCACCTCCTTCCTGCTGCCACCCCTCTGTCCCCTCTGCTTGTCTCTTTCCCACACAGTGGCCAGTGGGATCCTGTTAACGCCTGTATTCATTCCCTGTGGCCACTGTCACAGAAACTTAGTGGCTTCAAATAACACACAGTCGTTCCCTTACAGTGGGGCGGTCAGAATTCTGAAGTCAGGATCGAGGTCGGCGAGCCTGGTTCCTTCCGGAGGCTCCTCACCTCTTCCAGGTTCCAGAACCACATTCCTTCCTTGGCTGGTCACCCCTTCCTCCATCTGCAAAGCGGGCAGTGAAGCGTTTTCCTCAGTCATCCCATGCCCTTCTACTGGGGCCAGATCTCCCTCCACCTCCCTCTTTTAAAAGGACCCTTGGGATTATATTTAGGGACCACCTGGGCAATCTGGAATAATCGCCCGGTCTCAGGGCCCTTAATTTAATCGCATCTGCAAAGTCCCTTTTGTCACCTGAGGTCACATATTCACAGGTTCCAGTGCTTAGGATGTGGACACCGTGGGGGATGTTCATCAGCGCACCACACACCCACTTCAAGTCTTGTCCTTCCTCCCCTCTGAACCCATCTGTAGCCCCCCCAGTGCCCTCAAGGTCAAGTCCACTACCCTTGTTGCTGCCTGGAAGTGATGCCACAGCCACCCCAGCCCCACTGGTCACGTGTCTACCCTCTTGACCTCTTGCATCAGCATTTTCAGTAAGCACTGGAGTGCAACACATCTTTTTCACCTCAGGACCTCCGCTCCTGCACGTCCCTCTGCCTGGGACATCCATTCTCCCAGCTTCGCTCTCAGCGCAGATGTCAGCTCCTCAGAAAGTCCTGCCCTGACTGCCCTGCGTGAAGGAGCCTCTGTTTGTGTCCTTCGTGCTCATGTATTTGTCCCTTAAACGCCTGTTCCCTGTCTCTTGACTGGGTGCTCTGTGGGGCAGAGTCTGACGCCACCTGGTTCCTGCTGTGGCCACAGCGCCACGAGTAACAACAGCTCAGCTGGCATGGAGGCATGAAAAGTGAATCGTGAGTTTCTGTCTCCTGAGCACCTGTCCCTCCAGGGTCACCCGGCCCAGGCTGGCCCTGTGGCGGCGCAGGACACCCGGATTCCAGCCACCTGGGTGGGTGTCTGTCACCCCCACAAGACCAGGAGGCACTGGAGGGCCATCCCAGGCCCCATGCACATCTGGGCCCCTGGGGGAGCCTCCAGAGACGGGAATTCAGTGAATGACTGTGTGAGCCCTCTCCCTTCCTGCCTGAAAGGCCTGCCCTTTCCTGGCTGCCGGGAAAGCCCGCTGTGAGGAGCTCGTGTGCTTTCCTAGGGCTGTCGTGACCGAGCACCTAGGACTGCAGGGATTCAGCCTCGGGCATGTATTGTGTCCATTCTGGAGTCCAGAAGCCTGAAGTCAAGGTGCCACAGGGTTGGTTCCTTCTGCAGGTGGAGGGAAGGATGTCTTGTAGTCTCTCTCTTCAGCTTATAAATGGCCACGGTCTTCCAGTGTCATTTCATATCATCTCACCATCCTGTCTGTCTCTATCTCCAAATTTTCCTTTTTATTTATTTATTTATTTTTAGAGAGAGAGAGGAAGGGAAGGAGAAAGAGGGAGAGAAACATCGATGTTTGGTTGCTTCTCACATTTCCCCTACTGGAGAGCTAGCCCGCAACCCAGGCATGTGCCCTGATTGGGAATCGAACCCGCAACCCTTTGGTTTGCAGGCTGGAGCTCAATCCACTGAGCCACACCAGCCAGAGATGATGCTGCTGCTGCTTTTTTTTTTTTAAAGATACCAGTCATACTGGATTGGGGTCCACCCAAATGATCTCATTTTAACTTGATCACCTCTATAAAAACCTTCTCTCCAAAGAAGGTCACATGCTGAGGCCCCAGGGGTTAGGACTTGGACAAATGAACTTTAGAGCCCACACTCAACCCATAACAGAGGATGAGCACATGTGCTCTGGAGCCCAGCAACTGGTTCTAATCCTCACTCTGTGACTTCCTAGATGGTGACTTAGACAAGTCACTTCCCCTCTCTGGGTCTCAGTTTTTGCATCTGTACCGTGGGATAACCATAGAACTTGTTTTGTAAGATTCTCATGAAAAGATAAGGCATTAATATAGTTAATGTGTTTAGAGCAGGGCCTGGCATGTAGTAAGTACTCAATACATGTTACCTGTTATTAATGGCTGTTATTATTTGAAGCATGAGCTGCGGTTGTGGCATCACCTCCTCCAGAAAGCCCTCCCTGATTGCACCAGGTTCAATCAGGGTGCTCTCTGGGTTTCTTCAGAGCCCTTTATGACTTCCTTTAGAGCATATCTAGCCCAGCATAGGGATTTTGAAAGGAAGAACACTCTATCAGTTGGGTTTTTCCCCCCTTTCCCCTCATCCAGATGTACAGTTGGATCACCTGAGCCTCCTCAAGCAGTTTGAACATCTGGACCCTCAGAACCAGCACACATTCGAGGCCCGGGACTTGGAGCTCCTGGTTCAGACGGTAGCGTGATGGGGGGAACCACAGGCAGAGGGCTGAGGGGGCTTCGTGGAGGGAGGGAGGGGAACAGAGCCCTGGGCGCAGCCCACTCACCTCTTCCTGGTCTTTTCTGATGTTGGCAGCTGAAGAGGGCCTGGAGGTATCTAAAAAACCTCTGCCTAGTCTGCAGGAAAGCAGAGGTGTAGGCAGGAAGGGTTCACCTCCACTGAGAGCTGGCTGCTTTCTTTTTAAATATATTTATTTGTAGAGAGGGGAAGGGAGGGAGAAAGACAGGGAGAGAAACATCAGTATGTGGTTGCCTCTCCTCTCACGCGCCCCCCTACTGGGGACCTGGCCAGCAACCTGGTCATGTGCCCTGATTGGGAATCAAACCGACAACCCTTTGGTTCACAGGCTGGCACTCAGTCCACTGAGCCACACCAGCCAGGGCAAGACCTGGTTTCATATCCCTCCTCAGCTTGGTCTTTCCCACATGACTCGGGCTGGGGGCTGTTCCTTCTGCACCCTTGTGGGAGGCAGAATAATGACCCCTCACCAAAGGTGTCAAGCCCTAATCCATGGAACCTGCTGATGTGTGATCTTATAAGGCAAAAGGGATTTTGCAGACGTGATTAAGTTCAGTGTCTTGAGCTGGTGAGATGATTCTGGATTATCCAGGTGGGCCCCAGATCTCATCACAAGGGTCTTTGAAAGATGGAGGAAGATCGAGGTTTTACTAGAGTGCACACCTGTGAGGTGACCGCTGCAGCCAGGTGCTCACCTGCTGGCTTTGAAGCTGGAGGAAGGAGCCATGGCACGGAACCCAGCTCAGGAAGCTGGAAAAGGCAAAGAAACACATTCCCCCTTAGAGTCTCTGGAGGGAGCACAGCCTGCAGACACCTTAATTTCAGTCCAGTAGGACTAATTTCAGACCTTCGGCCTCCACCCTGTGTGAGATGATACAAGTTGAGGAGAATTTGTTACAGCAGCCATCGGAACTAATATAGCCCTCATGTGAGAAATAGGATCTACAGCCTGCCTCAGGGAGAAGGCCAAGTGTGGAAGGAAGTGCCCAGGACTGCCGCTGCGTCTTCCAGCTCTCAGTGCGGACTGAATCTACCCCTCAGCCTGGCCTTGGCCCTGCTTTTCTGACCTACTGGAGCTCTATCTAGTGGCCATGAAGATAATAGCCGCAGCTATTTGCATCCAGTCCAGTGCTTGGCTGTTTTTGCCACTTATTTCCAGAACTGTAGAGACTGTTGGCTTTTCTCCAGCCCTACTGTTGTTCTTTGTGGTCTCTATTCCCATCATCTACCTCTCATAGCTGCTCCCTCAGTAGGCGCCTTGCCTCTGCCTTCCACGACCACCAGTGGGGCTTCAGAACTCGACCCTCTTGACATTTGGGGCTGGATAATTCTTTGTTGTGGGTGTGAAACCGGAAAAGTTGGCATCCATTGATGTCTGTCACTATGAGAACCAATAAGTAGAGACAAGGATTGAATCTTTATTCTTTTTTTTTAAGATTTTATTTATTTATTTTTAGAGAGGGAAAGAGAGGGAGAGAAACACCACATGTGAGACATCAGTCAGTTACTTCTCACGTGCCCCTTACTGGGGACCTGGCCCACAACCCAGGTACGTGCCCCAGCTGGGAATTGAACTGACCATTTTTCGGTTTGCAGGACAGTGCCCAACCCACTGAGCCACACTGATCAGAGCAAGGATTGACTCTTTATGGGCGTTTTATTCACATGTGGGCAATCAGAGAGGATTGCAGTTACATATCCTACTCAAGTTGACTTTTTTATAAGGAGAAGAAAAGGGTAGGTAAGGGGTTTGGGAAAAAAGTTAATCAGTTAAGAGTCGCAGTCCAGTAGCGATTTTCCTAGTGTTTTTTTTTGTTTGTTTGTTTTTTGTTTTTATCTGCTTATCAACAATTCTTTATCTGCCTCCCTGGAACACACAGAGGTTGAATTGCTTGTTGACCCCCTAGAGTCACGTAGGTCAAATTCCTGGAATTACAGCTTCTACCTGCATTAACCACTTAAGGCTATCAACTATAACTACAGTTAAAATCTTTAACTCTTGAGTTCCCCTGTGAGGGGCTGTGCGTTGTATGATGTTTAGCAGCATCCCTGGCCTATGTCTACTAGATGCCAGCAGACCTTCCTTCGTTGTGACGACCAAAAATGTCTTCAGACATTGAAAATTGTCCCCTGTGGGTCACAACAGCCCCAGGATGAGAACCTGCTGTACCATCTCTTCCCCACAAGACAGCTGTACAAGTTGCCTATTGTTGCCATATAACAATCACAAACTTAGTAACTTAACACAAATTTATTATTCAGTGAAGTCAGAAGTCAAGAAGAGTGTTACTGGGTATATTAGTTTCCTGAGGCTGCTGTAACAAATTCCTACAGATTCGGTGGCTTAAAACAACAGATATGGCCCTGGCTGGTGTGGTTCAGTGGATTGAGCACTGGCCTGCAAACCAAAGGGATGCTGGTTTGATTCCTAGTCAGGGCATATGCCTGGGTTGTGGGCCAGGTCCCAGGCAGGGGGTGCATGCAAGCAACCGCACATTGATGTTTCTTTCCTTCTCTTTCTTTCTCCCTTCCCCTCTCTCTAAAAATAAATGAATATAATCTTAAAAAAAAAAATTGTGTCCTCCCACGGTTCTGGAGGGCAGAAGTCCAAAACTGGTATCACTGGGCCAAAAGTCAAGGTTTTGGCAGGGCTGTGCTCTCTGCAGAGGCTATCGGGAAAAACCTGCTCCTTGCCTTTTCCAGCTTCTGGAGGCTGCCAGCACTCCTTGGCGTGTAGATGCATCACTTTAGTCTCTGCCTTCAGCATCACATGGTGTCCTTGCCCAGCCTCTCTGAGTCTTTTCTGTAGCCTTCTTCTAAAGATGCCAGTCATTGGAGGTAGGGCCCACCTGCATCCAGCAGGACCGCATCTTAACCGATTACATCTGCAAAGACCCTATTTCCACATAAGGCCATGTTCTGAGGTTCTGGGTAGACATGAATTTTGGGACTCTATTCAACCCAGTATAGTATTGTTATCTCCATTTTACAGAGGCAGAAATTGAAGCACAGAGAGGCTGAGTCACTTGCCCAAGACCTCAGAGGAGGTGGGATTTATTCAGACAGCAGAACCTGGATTTAAATTCTGGGTGTATATTAAATACACCGTGTGCATTTTTCTTATTACTTATTCCTCCAAGGTCTTGACATTGTGGAGACTTGAGAGAGGTGGGTTGAAGCTGCTGTTGTGTAACCATCCTAATCTCTTTTGAACAAACAGAGAGAGGTGGCTATGTTATGGGGCAAGAGCCATTCAAAGACCAAGTCCTGAGAGCAGAACTTGAGACCTGGGACAAAGTGGAGGTTGGGCCCGGTTCAGAGCCAAAGGCCTGGCGTTTGGAGGCTGGAATTTGATGCTGGATGTAGAGGTGAGACAACAGTGATCGTCACCCTTTCCCCAGGCCACCCGGGACCTCGCCCAGTATGATGCAGCTCATCATGAAGAGTTCAAACGCTACGAAATGCTCAAGGAACATGAGAGACGCCGTTACCTGGAGTCACTGGGAGAAGAGCAGCGAAAGGAGGCAGAGAGGAAGCTGGAAGAGCAACAGCGACGACACCGAGAGCACCCCAAAGTCAATGTGCCTGTAAGGACCCCCCATTCACGCCCACCCCCAACTATGTCCAATTCCTCAAGCTCCCCAAGATAAGAATATAGCTGAAAAACTACAACTCCCAGCAGACCCTGAGGTGAAAGTCCCTTTTAATGCAGTGAGTTACCTCCAGGGGCTGCTGGGAGTTGTAGTTCATTAGTTTTCTTGCTTATGGGGAATGACTAAGGGATGGTGGCGGAAAGGGTTCTCTAGCTTTACCCTGCAGGACCCAGACTTCTTGCTCACAAGCCCCTGGCTCTCCCCTCCACAGGGCAGCCAAGCCCAGCTGAAGGAGGTGTGGGAGGAGCTGGATGGATTGGACCCCAACAGATTTAACCCCAAGACCTTCTTCATACTGCATGGTAAGGCGGGGAGGGCATCCCAAGACCCAGGCTGAATTCTAAGAAGGGGTCTCCCCATCTCTGTGGAGCTTAGGTGGGCCACAGGCATCTGAGCCTATCTCCCCTGGTGGTCTGGTTTGCTGGGCCCTTCCATGGGAGACCTAGGCCTCTTCTGGGATCGACTTCTGGGTTCCAAAGACTGGCTGGTATCCTCTAACTGAACAAACCAGGCTTGGCTAGGCCTCCCAGAAGCCCTGGGTCCCACCAGGAGCTCTGTCACTGGGGCGGGCTGCTCCCCAGCTAAACAGGCCCTGGGGGAGCCCCTTTGCTCAGGCTGTCCCCGATAGAACCTAGCAGGGCCTGGTTCATTCACTCAGTAAATGTTCACTAAGCGATTTCTAAGGACCAAGCTTCACGGAGACCCAGTAGATACAGCTGTGAACAAAACAAAGCCAGCAATATTGCACACAGATAAATCTGTATTTCAGTGCATCTGTGAGACCATGGAGTGTAAGATACACTAGACGTTTTACATAACCTGTCAATCACACTGACTTCAGGGATGGTAAAATCGGTGGGGGAGGGGATACGTCTTAGAATCAGGGCAATCATTTCTATAGCCCAGTGTCAGGTAGTGTCATGTGCCATGGAAATGAGGATAACAGGATTAAGGGCCTGGAGTGACAAGTTTTGGTAACCTGGTCAGGAAAGATTTTGCTAGACCAGCATTGTCTAGAACTTTCCACCCTGATGAAAATGTTCTCTGTGTGTTCAAATGTCCTATGGACAGTGGCCACCAACCCCACCTGGCTACACAGCACTTGAAATGTGGCTCTTAACACCTACAGACCTGAAGCTTTCTTTCAGTTCCGATAAATTTTTTGAGACTTGTGATTCTGGTAAAACATGGAGGCCATCAAATTTCCTGTCTTGGCTCTCCATAAGTGGCTAGCTCAGTAGTCGAGTATGTCTGTGCTGTTGTGTAACTTTTCCAGAACACTCCCATCCTTTTGGGCCGGAAACTCTTCATTCATCAACAACTCCCCATACCCCTCCCCGTTGGCCCTGGTAACCTCCATTCTTATGTTTTTTCTCTATGAATTTGACCTTTCTAGCTCCCTCATATAAGCAAAATCAGACAGTCTTTCTCCTTTTGTGGCATCGTATCGAGGAAATGAACTTTTCATTTGATTGTTATTGACTTAAATTAACGTGCCCCACACGGTTGGTGGCTGCTGTGGTGGGTGCCGCAGCTCTGGAGAGGTGACGTTGGAACAGAGACCTCAGTGAAGTGAGGGGCTGCAGCTGGCAGAGATTTGGGGGAACCGCATTCTAGGGAGGGGGGACAGCAAGCTCACACAGGGACGAATGGACTTGGTCCACCCAAGTTCACAGCCAGGGAAAGGAATGTGGACTTTATTCTGTCATGGGACACCACAAAAGGGCTTTGAGCAGACTAACACCATCTGCCTTAAGGGGTGGCAGACTCCATCTGGGTCCCGGGTCAAGGAAAGGCTGTGGGGGTGAGGGCTGATGCCCGGAGCCTTGGCAGAAAGCTGGAGATGCTGGTGGCTGGACCACTGGAAGGAAGGAAAAGTGGTCAGTTTCTGGAGTCACCTTGAAGGTCAAGGAAGTACAACCTGTAGGTGGACTGGATGAGAGTTATGAAGGAACAAGAGGGTCAAGGGTGACTGCAAGGTATTTGGCCTGAGAAACGAGAAAAATAGAATAGAAAGAGCAAGCAGGTTTGGCCGGGCAGATTGGGGGCCGGGTCTGTTTGTGTTTAATCAGAGGTGTCTGGTAGACATGTGCATGCAGATGGAGAGCAGGCAGATGAATATTCAGGTGTGGAGGTGGCTTATGGATAGCGTCAAAGGCTGAAGCACCAGGCCCTGGCCAGGAGCTCAGTTGTTTAGAGCATCATCCCAATACACCAAGGTGGCAGGTTCGATCCCGGGTCATGGTACATACGGGAGACAACCAATGAATGCATCAGTAAGTGGAACAACAAAGCATTGTCTCTCTCTCTCTCCCCCCCTTTCCTCTTTCTCTCTAAAATTAAATTTTTTTTTAAAAAGCAGGAATTGGAAGAACCTGTCTCAGGAAGTGCACTCTCTTTATAATGATAGGAAATGTCCTGTGCCGCCCAGGGTGGCCCCCTACCGGCCACACATGATTATTCATAAACTGACATTTAAATCTCACTTACTATTAATCAGTTTAAATTTGAACAGCCCATGTGGCTAGTGGGTACCACAGTGGGCAGATCGGAAGATCAGACAAAGAAGATGTACTGAGGTGCAGAAGTCAGGAGGAAGAGGGAGCCAGTAAAGGGGGGACAGGGGAGGCTGGAGAGGTGAGCGCAATGTTCTGGAAGCCACGGGCAGAATCAGGTTAGAAACTGGCTGAAAACTCACCATCGATTTTGCAAGGTCAGGGGTCCCGGCCACCTCAGCAGGATGGGTGCAGGCGCAATCTGAGAGCGGGGAGTGGTGGGGACAGTGAGCATAGCCCAAGGAGCTGGACTGGCCAGGAGAGGCCTCTCTGGCAGCTGCAGTCGGCCCTGGCGGACTCTCTGGGAGGCAGAGGCCCCCGAAACCCGTGGATCCTGGACAAAGGGGTTGATCTGTGCCTATGTCACCAAGTGCTGGGGATCAAGTCATCCTGCATGACAGCTGCCCCAGGAATGGCCCCAGTGGAGCCCCACATCTGTCCACTCCATTCTGGGGACCCTGGTTAGAGGGGAGCGGGCTGTCCTGGCAGCAGGGCTGCGGGGCCCTGAAACCTGGAGGCTGCCATTCTGCTCTTGGAGACCTGTGAGCTATGCTTTGAAACAGCCCAAGTTCTGTGTCCAGTGGGTCCCTCAGGGACCTGACCTACCCCCACCTCAGTCTCCCAAGATACGTTGCTGCCTCCCCCTCAGATATCAACAGCGATGGTGTCCTGGATGAGCAGGAGCTGGAGGCCCTCTTCACCAAGGAGGTGAGTGTCTTGGAAGCCACAATGCCAAGGAGGCCCAGATGGGCCACGTGGTCCTTCCCTAGGCCCTCCCTGGTGTAAATTCAGGGAAAACTACAACTCCCAGATGCCCCAGAGGGGAGGCCAAAAAGAAAAAAAAAAAAGCTGCCAGGAATGAATGGCAAGGTGCCCCAAGGACTAGTGGATGTCTGCTTGTGTGTGTAAGGAGGGGCAGTAGCCTGCGAAAGAGGTTGCCCTGGATCTCAGTACCTTCTTCTTGACTCTGCAGCTGGAGAAGGTGTATGACCCGAAGAACGAGGAAGACGACATGCGGGAGATGGAGGAGGAGCGGCTGCGCATGCGGGAGCATGTGATGAAGAACGTGAGGAGATCCCCGCCGAGGGGGGTGGGTGGGAACGGGGCGCAGGGAGGCCCAGCCCTGTCCCTTACCCTATCTGGTCTTCCAGGTGGACACCAATCGGGACCGCCTCGTGACCCTGGAGGAGTTCCTTGCATCCACGCAGAGGAAGGAGTTTGGGGACACAGGGGAGGGCTGGGAGGTGAGGACATGGGAGATTCTCTGGGCCCCGACTATGTCTCTCCCAACCCTAACCCTTCTTTCAGGGGTCCTGGGCACTTCTCTCACTTACTGGGTTTTTGTGCAGGCCCCCACCCATCCTATCACTGTCCCCCTCTGTCTCTGGGTCTGTTCTCTACTCTCCCTGAGTCTTCATCCCCCTCCCCAGCTTCCACTCCGGCCTCTGCCCTCCACACAGGACCCAGGCCTCCCCACCCCCCCTAACCTGGGGACCTCCACCACAGCGGGGCCAGAGCCCGAGGCACCTGCTAAGGGCCCCTGTCCTCACCCTGCCAGACTGTGGAGATGCATCCTGCCTACACCGAGGAGGAGCTGCGGCGCTTTGAGGAGGAGCTGGCAGCCAGGGAGGCCGAGCTGAACGTCAAGGCCCAGCGCCTCAGTCAGGAGACAGAGGCCCTGGGCCGCTCCCAGGGCCGCCTGGAGGCCCAGAAGAGAGAGCTGCAGCAGGTGACTGGCCAGGGCAGCCGGGCCCGTCCTGCCAGCCCATGGTGGCCCCTGTCCTTGGGGGTCCAGAGGCTGTGAAGGCCTGTGGTCACTGTAATCACAGATACATCCTCCTGGGGCAGCCACCATCTTGAGTGAGGGCAGATGTGTCCGCCCTGCAGTTCTTTGGCTGCCATGTTAGATCAGGGCAGGGCACTGTTAAGAGGGAGAAGGGTAGATTCCAGCAAGAGTTCAACGAGGGCTTCCCTGTCCCAAGGTGCAACCCAAGCCATGACAAGGGAGGGAGAACTGGATCTCTCTCATTAAGGCCAGCTCTCAATGAGAGAGAAGAACCGAGAAAACCGTAGAGAAAAGACTAGGAACACTAGCAGGATGGGGAGACTCAGCATCATCCTGTGCAATCTCCCCGCCCCCCGCAGGCCGTTCTGCAAATGGAACAGAGGAAACAGCAGCAGCAAGGCCACAATGCTGCAGCCCCCGGCCCTGAGGGACAGCTCAAGTTCCAGCCCCAAAACACAGGTGCTGGCGCTGGGCCCCAGGAGGAGGGAAGGATGGGGCCCGGACTCCTGGTCTGAGCAGGGGAGGGGCTGGGATGTCTAGTGCTACCATTTCCTTCCTTTATTTTCAGATGATGCTCCTGTCCCAGCTCCAGCCAGCGACCAGAAAAATGTGGCGGCTTCAGAAAATAAGGTTCCAGAACAGTCCCCCAATCTGCCTCAGCCAGATTCCCAGCACCTGTGATCCTCCAGCACCGTGGCCCTCTGGGTTCCTACCGACGCAGACGATGGGAGGACGGTGAAGTGTTACAGTCACCTTCCTCTGAGGACAACACATGTGACCTCCTAGGGGACACAGGACAGGCAGCGCTTCCCATGTTACTACCCAGAGGCCTCACTCTGCTGCCTCACCTCCCACAGTCTCCTGGCCTGTGGTCCCTGCTGTCTGTCCCCCTCCAGGGACCTGCCTGCTCACGTGCAGCTGGCACTCATGGGGTCAGCTCGCTTAGGGAAGCCACCTCCCTCCCGAGAGCATCCGCTTCACCCCTGCCTTCTTAGATGGATTGGCCTCGCCACCCCAGCTGCGGGCCGCTCGGCATCCTGCACCCCGCAACTGCTGGAATCCGCCTGCTGCTCTGGGCCCTGCTTCTGCTGATTTATGAGGCTTGGATGGTTCCTCAAGACCTTTCTCTACCTTTTGTGGGACCAGCGATGCCTCGAAGACAGCGCCAACCCTGTGGCTGGGTCAGGGGGCAGCAGAGTCCTCAGCACTGCCCATCTGCACTAACACCAGGAGTCTCCTTGACCCCTGGATTTCAGGGCCATTGGCCTCAGGCTCCACCCTGGTGGCTCATTGCCTCACCTGTTCCCCACAAGGGTCCCAGAGCTGACCGGTGCCAGGACCAGGTTCCAGCCCCTCAGCCTCAGTGGAAGGCCCATGCCCGCCTTTCTGGCCTTATCGCCCACTGTTCTCTACCCTGCTGTGTACTCCATTTCCGTCCACATATACTTTCTGGAACAAATCCATGCCTCTGTTTCTTTGTATATGCTGTTCACTCTGGAACCCTATCCCCACTTTGCCTGCCAAAGTCTTTCTCATTCTTTAAGATTCAAGTATTTCTGAGAGGCTGCATCCTGGCATCTTCTGTTTTCTCCTAACCAGTCTGCTGCCTACACACACAAATACACATCTTCAGCAGGATCCTTTCGGCCACAAGGACAGAAAACCCAAACCTAGGGTTGAACAATAAAGAGAAGTGTATTATCACCCAAAGCAAGAAGTCCCAAGGTAAAGTAGCTTCAAGGCCCTCAGAGTGCCAAGCTCTCCCATGTACCTCTGCCGTGGTAGGTGAGTGTGAGGGGCAGGAGGTGCAGGAGCACTTGTCCCAAGGTGGCTGCAGCTGCTCCGGATGTCACACCTGTATTCACTGACGGCTGATGAAGGAAATTGACAGAGGCTACCTATTAGAGCAACCCCAGCCCATCTTTCTAGAGCTGGTAGTACAGCACTAGACACGGCGTAGGTCTAGTTCTGCATCCGCAGAGGAGAAAATGTAAAGGAGGCCTGATAAAAATCATCAGGGAGGGTCCCAGCCAGGTAGCTCAATTGGTTAGAGCATCGTCCTAATAGTCCAAGGTTGCAAGTTCCATCCACAGTCAGGGCACATATAAAACTCGATGACTGCATCAATA
Organism: Anoura caudifer; assembly: GCA_004027475.1. Taxonomy (NCBI): domain Eukaryota; kingdom Metazoa; phylum Chordata; class Mammalia; order Chiroptera; family Phyllostomidae; genus Anoura; species Anoura caudifer. The sequence goes on from PVKU01006878.1 coordinate 63,247, forward strand.
AGTGAAAGAACATCGATGTTTCTCTCTTTAAAATTTTTTTTTAATTATCTGGTTGTGCTTATTAACACATTCCTAGATCCTGGAACATCCAAGGGAGGGTCCTGGGAAGTTGCATGTGCCCCCACCTCTTGCTCCGCTGAACCTCAGCGACAATTACCTGCTTCTCTTGGAAAACAGGCATCGAGTGCTGGCAGCCTTCCAGTGTGCCTGCAGGGTGTCCAATCTTTTGGCGTCTCTGGGTCACACAATAAATATGTTGCAACATGTAACCCCAAAGAAATCTAATGCGTTAAGTAAGTTTACAATTTTGTGTTGGGCGGCATTGGTAGCCATCCTGGACTGCATGTGGGCTGCAGGTTAGACACACCTGCAAGGATTAGATAATGCACAAGAATGCAGCTCCTGGCCGGAAACTTGCAAACAGATATTTAGGAACCTGCCCCTGACTCCCATATCTAAGGAGACTGGTTTGGACCCCCAGGAGGCTTTTTGCAATCTGCAATTCTTCATGACTCTCCCCCTATAGGCACCAAGTTCGGAAAGGAACAAGGAGAGGGAGGCACTTGGTGTCTCAGGTTTACTGCCTCGTACCAGGGTGCCCTGTGCCTGTGGGCAGACACAGAGCCCTCTGCCCTGGAGCGACAGGGAGAGCGACTCTCCCACCCATCCCTACGCCCTGCCTGACCTTTAATTCTAGTCTTAAATGCACAGAATCATATTAACCCTTTATGTGTAGTCCAAAAATGGTTTCCTTTTGATCTGTGCATGCAAAGGTTTTAAAATGATGCCTCTCTCTCTTCGTTTTTTAAGATTTTATTTATTTTTAGAGAGGAGAAGGGAGAGAGAGAAACATCAGTGTGCAAGAGATACGTCAATCAGTTGCCTCTCTCACATCCCCAACCGGGGACCTGGCCTGAAACCCAGGCATGTGCCCTGACTGGGAATTGAACCAGCAACCCTTTAGTTTGCAGGCCTACATTCAATCCACTGAACCTACGCCAGCCAGGGCGATACCTCTCTTCGGAATGTCCTATCCTGTAGGACCTGCGGTTCACGAGCTGCAGACTTGGAGCTCATAGGGAGAGGACAGGGAAGAGACAGAAATAAGGAGCCAGGGTTTGGGGCCTGGTGTTTCCTAGAATTCCAACTCTGCTACTCTGGGTCTCTGGCCTATGTATTTACCATGTAGTTCTTTTTTTTTTTTTTTTTTCCTTTCATAATTTTTTAAAGATTTCATTTATTTATTTTTAGAGAGATGGAAAGGGAGGGAGAAAGAGAGGAAGAGAGATGCATCAATTGGTTGCCTCTCGCACGCGCCCAGACCGGGGTCCAAACCCACAACCCAGGCATGTGCCCTGACCAGGAATTGAACTGGTGACCTTTTGCTTTTTGGGATGACACCCACTCACTGAGCCACCCCCTTCAGAGCTACCATGTGTTTCTGATGCGTTGATATCTGGGACCTTGTAGACACAGGAGGGACTGTTCCTCCCAGGGTTAGCTAGTTCCTGGACATAGTAAACTACTCACCTGCTAGGGAGTGGACCTTTCCTATGTGGATGGATCAGGGTAGAGCTCAGACCCCAAACCCCTGCTCTGCTGGGCTCCTACACTCCTGGGCTGCACTGACCTGTCCTTAACACCCCAAGCCAGGCACCAGACAACTCAGGACACTCCTCACTTCCTAGGACCTCCAGAAACGATTCAGACTGGCAAGACCTGAGCCTGCTCACCTGCTCGCCTGCTCCTTCCCACAGGAAGTCCAGGGAAGCTCTCCCCCACGTTCTCCCCGCTCCTAACCAACCCTGGAGCTTCCCCGTGTTATCCTGTGTCATGTGCCTGCCCCTCCTCTTGGGAACTGTGAGTGACAAACTATCTTTCCTAAATTTTTTTATTATCCTCATCTGAGGACATTTTTTTTTTTCATTGCTTTTTGGGATGGGGGGAAAGGGAGGGAGAGAGAGAGACATCAACAAGAGAGAAACATCCATCGGTTGCTTCCCACATGTGCCCCAACCAGAGATCACCAGGAAGCTACATATGTGCCCTGATAGGGATTTGAACTCCCAACCTTTTGGTGTAGCAGACAATGCTCCAACCAACTGAGCCACCAGGCCAGGGCACAAACTATCTTTTCAATGGCAATTGTCTCCTGACCTGGTGGCCTCAGCGTACCTGGATAATAGTAAACCTTCTGCTTTTCAAACATTCTCCCTGTGCGGCTCTGCGGTAGACAGCATAAGGGCTTCTCAAGCACAACCGTATCCCAATCCCCAGGACCTGTAAATATGGGACCTTTTACAGCAAAAGGGACTTTGCAGATCTTATTAAATTACGGGTCTTGAGACGGGGAGATGATATTGAATTACCCAAACCGACCCAATGTAATCTCAAAGATATGCATAAGAGGGAGGCAAGGGGGTGACTGAGAAGGGCATGTGACCACAGAAGGTCAAAGTGATTCAAGGCCATGGGAGACGTGGGCGCCATCTAGAAGCTGCAAACGGCAAGGAAACAAATCCTTCCCTCAGAGCTTCTGTTACGGAAAATAATTCGGAAAATAATGACTCGCGCGATTTGGGGTGACGGAGTGAGGCTTTATTACACGCGCGGACCCAGAGGAGGCAGTCTCCAAATTCTGGGCCCCAAACCGTGGCTGGGCAGGGCTTTTATTGCTCTCCAGACGCCCTATCCCACGTGGCAAAAGCAGGAGGTACAGAAGCTGATGCGAAAATAACTCTAGCCTTGAGGTGTCCTTATCGGAAGCTGGGTGTACAGAAGCCAAAGCAGAAATTATGACTACCTAACTGAAACCCGACAGTTTGGCGGTTTCTAAGTAACCTAAACAAAAATCTTTCCCAGTTCCCGGTCCTTCTTCTGGGTCCTTTGTCCTAGTTGACTTTTCTCCTACACTTCCAGAAGGAATGCAGCCCCGGTGACACTGGGGCTTCTGCCCAGTGAGACCCATTTTGAACTTCCCATGTCCAGAAGTGTAAAAGGGTATGTTTGTGCTGTTTTAAGCCATGAAATGTGTGGTGATTTGTTACAGCAGCTTCGGGAAACTAATACACTCTTTCTTTTTGTCTCTTCTGGACCCTGTCCCACCTTCCTTCTCTGAGTCTGCATCCATTCTATTCACTAAAACATCCTAAACTCTCTCCCATATGTCTCTTCTCCAGTTTCATGGTCAGAGCTCTGGGCAGTGAGTATTAATACTACTAACACTCCTAGTATTAATACTACTGCCACTGACAGTGGTAATTTCTTACAGCAGCAATGGGAAACTAATACACACTAATACATAGTAGCTAACAGTTCTATAGCACTTAGAATATGGCAGGTGCCATCCTGAGCACTTTCTATATTATAAGTAACAATTAGTTTCATATTCACAAACCCCTGTGTGGCCATTAGCATCATTGTCCCCACTTTACTGATGGGGCAAATAAGAAAAGCTGAGTGACTTGCCTGGAGTCTCACAGCCAGAAGGAGGCAGAGCCGGGATTTGAACCCTAGCAGGCTGGATTCACAATCTACACTGTGCAGCTCATTCCATGCTATTTTTGGCACTGAAACTATGCTCCAAAACCCTGAAGAACAAACGAGTTAATGGATAACTGCTGTTATCTCCTCCTGGCATGCTCCCCACCTGCCCTTTGCACAGTTGATATTTTCTGTGTGACCTTTAATTTCACACGCGTTTTCCTAACACTTGAATACAACCCTGCTCCTTCACTGCCTTTTCCCCCTCGTTTACACCCCACCGCCTGCAGGGGCAGCTCTTTGACCCTTCACAAATGGCCCAGTCAGCTTCTGTAGGTTCTTCTCTCATGCACTCCCCTCCCACCCTGGGCTCCCGGTTCTCATACCTGACTGGTGTGGCTCAGTGGATTCAGTGCTGGCTTGCAAATAGTTTGATTCCCAGCAGGGCACATGCCTGGGTTGTGGGCCAGGTCCCCAGTGGGGGCATGCAAGAGGCAACTGATCATTGTATCTCTTGCACATCAGTGTTCCTCTCCCTCTCTTTCTCCTTCCCTTCCCATCTCTCTAAAAATAAATAAATAAGATATTTTTAAAAAGTCTTTCAAGATGCAGTTGCTAGTCTGCTAGTGTGTCCAGTCCTCCCCGGTCCCCAGGCTGGGCTCGAGGTGCCCTCTCTGTGGCCCCTACACAGCCGAGTGTTCCCGCCATCTGGCACAGCTCACCCAGAGCTGCAACAGCCCGGAGCGCTGTGTTCATCTCCTATTGCGGCTACAACAAAGTACCGAACACTTAACAGGGGGGTCAGAAGTACAAAATGGGTCTTGTTTGGTTAAATCCAAGGTGTGTATGCAGGCACTGTATTGCCTCTGAAGGTTCTCAGGGCCATCTGCTTCCTTGCTTTCCCAGGTTCAATAGGCTGCCTGCATCCTTTGGCTCACGGCCCCTTCCCCCGGCTTCAAAGTCACAGCGCAGCATCTTCCAATCCCTCTCTGACTGTCTTCTGTGGTCCCATCTCGTTCTCTGACGCTGAGCCTCCTGCCTCCCTCTCCTAAGGGCTTTTGCGATCACACTGAGCCCACCAAACAGTCCAGGGTCATCTCCCCACTTCAAGGTCCTTCACTTCATCATACGCGCAAAGTCCATTTTAGCACATAAGGTCCCATCTTCACAGGGTCTGGTGACTTGGACATGGGTACCTTTGGGAGGGGGAACTAATATGCCTACCACGTATGGTGTCTGTCCCCCCACCAGAGGGAACAGGGGTAGAGTGAGGTTCATCTGTGGGTGCCCAGTGGAGCCAAATAAAGAATCAAATTGTGCCCCAGCTGGTGCAGCTCAGTGAATTGACCACTGGTCTGCGAACCAAAGGGTCGCTGGTTCAATTCCTGGTCAGGGCACATGCCTGGGTTGCAGGCCAAGTCCCCACCTGGGGGTCTGTGAGAGGCAGTCATACATTGTTCTCTCCCTCTCTTTCTCCCTCCCTTCCCTTCTGTCTAAAAATAAATAAATGAAGTCTTTAAAAAAAAGAGTCAAATCGTTTGCTGAATGAGTATGTGTGTCCCGTGAATAATGGGCACCTCAACAAGAAGCTGCACAAATTAGATCTTTGTCCCTGATGCTGTGCTAAAAACCCTTCAGTGTCCCCGCCAAGCCTTTCAGGACTTCTCCTCCGCCTGCTTCCCCAGCCCTGGCTCCTACCTCACTCACTCACTCTTTCCTTCAGCCACGTTGGCCTTTATTTCAGCCCTTAGAACACACCCAGGTCTCTTCCCACTCTGAGCCCCTGCTCATGTGGCTCCTCGGTCACTGCTCCCCACACCAGCAGCCCCACCAGCCCGATAGCTGCACAAAGACACAGAAAGCAGCGATGTCTGTCTCCATCCGGTTGTGTCCCCAGGACCTGGCGCCAGTTAGATGCTCAATAAATATTTGTGTTCCATAAGGCGGACTGTCTGCCGAATGACCCTGGAGGCTCTGTGTGGAATTCCTGGCTGTGAGCGAGCTGGCACGGGGCCTTTGGCTCTCACCGAGATTCTCACTGCCTCTGAGGTCTGCCGATGGTATTACCAGCAAGTCCTGGAATGGGCTGCCACCCAAACTCACACAAGTTGGTACCTGAGCTTAGGCTGGCTTTGCCCCACTTCCAACACCACTGTTTTGTTTGTCTCAAAAAGAGAGCAAGAGAGTTAGAAGGTGGCCCTGGCTGGTGTGGCTCAATGGATTGAGTGCCGGCCTTTGAACTGAAAGGTCGTGGGTTCGATTCCCAGCCAGGGCACATGCCTGGGTTGTGGACCAGGTTCCCCAGTAGGGGGCATGCAAGAAGCAACCAACTGACGTTTCTCTCCTTTTCTTTCTCCCTCCCTTCCCCTCTCTCTAAGAATAAATAAAAATTTTTTAAAAGATATAAAATGTTGCCTATAGAATGGAAGCCCCTATGCCCTTCCCCCATTTACCCTCTTCCTGACTTCAGGGGAAACCACTGTGCTGAACTTGGAATTTTTTCATTTTCATAAATGTTCCCAGTTCTTTGTTAAACAGGAATGCACCTATAAACAGTACAGAATACGCATTTACATGTGAAAGGACAGAAACCCAGTGATGTCATGTGGGGGGGGCTCCAATGCAGCCCCCCCCCCCCCCCCCGGCCACCATGGATGAGAATACGTCTACCAAGACATGATCTGCTTGGGGAGGAAAGGCAGCCGATCTCTCGAAGGAGAAGGACCAAGAGCCTTTTCCTCAATGGGCTTTTATTGGGTTCATTTTACACAAGAATACAGGTAAAGCTCATTGATCATTGTTAGACAGTAAGGATCAAACAATAGACACCATACAGAGAATTACAAAGGCTTATTCTGGGTCAGGGTCTGTTAACTAAGGGGATACAAAACTTTCGGAAACAAACTCATTTCCTGCTCGGACCCTTATCATTTAATTGAGAGCATTCCTAACAAAGCAGGTTTCACAGGATTTTATATATTCTTTCTCTGCCTGATCACCTGGGGAACCCGCCCTTTCCAGCACAGGGCTGCACCACCCTCTGTTATCATTTCAGGCTTAAATCAGGCAGGGTAAGCAAGGCAGCCAAGAGATTAGGAGACTTCTCCCAGACAGAATGAGGACTCAGGCTATGTCATAGCCAAGGGGCGAGGGTCCATCACCCCCTTTTGCTGTAGCCCCCAAATCCTTCCTTGGGGCCTCCACGTGATGGTGCCTGGCTTAGGTTGATTCCCCCTTGGGGAATCTTACCCGTCACTGGCTAACCAATCAAGCACTGGGGACCAGTTATGGATGAAGTAAAAGGAGCAGAATCGGCACCCTGCCAGGGAGATAAGCCTTGTCTCCTTAGTGACTCATAGTCCAAAGGTCACTCACTCACCCTTAGCCATAGTGGGCGGGGAGGGGGGGTTACAGCTCCTGGAACCAGGCAGGGCAGTTCCCAACAATGTCATGTGCTTTTCACCACCTAGACTGGAGATTCCACGTGAACACTGTGTGGAGTTCATGCGCCCATTTTCCTTGCTACACAGTATCCTGTTGGAAAAATTTGCCACAGTTTATCTGCCACTGTTTTGTTACTGAGGGCCGTTCCCAGTTCTGAGCTAACACACCCAATGCTGCAAAAAATGCTCTTACACATGCGCCTTCTCCGGCACAGCTTTGGGAGGTGTTCAAGAGCAGAGACCTCCTGCCCAGGCCAGAAACCGCTCGACCATTCAATATTGCAAAATGATTTCTCTGGGTACAGGAACTCCCTGCCAACGATGTTACATTATAAATTCTTAGTTGAAATGGTTTAAGAAGTTGCAAAAAAATGGAACAGAGAATTCCTTTGTACCAGACACCGAGATTCCCCCGCAGTGCTATCTTAGATAACTATAGTACTTCCCCAAACCCAGGAATTAATATTGCTACATTATTCAGTCTCTTGCAGACCTGATACATATTTCATCAGCACTTCTAAGTTCTGAGGAATGTTATCAGATGTGGAGATTTGAGTATCCGTACTCACAGTCAGTATAAACAACTGTTGCATCCCGCCAAGGCACGCCCTTGAGTTCCCCCTAAATAAGCTGCACCTGCCCCAAGCCCTGTCCAGCAGTGGCTGGTCTGTTCTCCATCACTGTGACTGTCGCTTCGAGGATGTTCTATAAATGAAATCATGCACCATGCAACCCTTTGAAATTGGCTTATTTTCACTCTCCATAATGTTCTTGAGATTCACTGAAATTGTCGCTTGTATCGATTGTCCATTCCTTCTTATGGTTGAGTGCTATTTGACTATATCTGTATACCAGTTGGTTTTCCCAATGGCTGACTAAAAGACATTTGGTTGTTTCAGTTTTGAGCTATTATAAATAAAGCTGCTATAAACATTTGTGTAAAGGATAAATGTCCAGAGCATCCATTTTTGGCTCTTTTTTTTTTCTTTTTCTTTAAGAGAGGGAAACATCAATGTGTGGTTGCCTCTCATGCTCCCCCCACTGGGCACCTGACCCACAGCCCAGGCAGGTGCCCTGACTGGGAATCAAACCCACGACCCTTTGGTTTGCATGCTGGCACTCAATCCACTGAGCCACACCAGCCAGTCCTCTATTTATAAAAATTATTTTATTTTCTTTTTTCACAGTAGTGATATTATGTACTCTGTGCAATCCATTAATTTTTTTAAATTCTCACCCAAAGATGTTTTTATTGATTTTAGAGACAGGAAGGGAGAGAGAGAGGGAAAGAGAAACATCAATGTGAAAGAAAAACATGGATTGGTTGAACCCCAGCCCACACACACACACACACACACACACACACACACACACACACAACATCCCAACCAGGGATGGAACCCACAACCTAGGTTATGTGTCCTGACAGGGAATCGAACCCTCAACTCCTTGGTGAATGGGAATTTGTTCCAATCAACCAAGACACCTGACCAGGGCTCCATTAATATGTTCATTCAGCAGTTGGTGTGAGCTTGGAATCTGTGAGTCCCTGTGAGAAACTTAGATCTTAATTAAACGTCTACAGGGGAAGGGAAATGGATCAAAATTCGCTGTGGGTGAAGGTGTCCAGCTCTCTGCCAATTGACTAGAGAATAATCCATTTGTTATATTCCATGTACTAGACCCCAAAGCTCAGTTAATCCTCTTAGCTCTCTGTAGGTAGATACGATTATGACCTCTGTTTTCGGAAATAGGAAAGTGAGACTCAGAAAGGAAAACCCCTTGTACAAAGCAATGAAGCCAGTAAGTGGCAAGGCCGGTTCTGGAATATGCCAGCCGGGCTCCAGGGTTCTTCAGAAACGCTACTTCTGGTTTCTAAAACGATGGACTTTGGAGGCAGTGAGTTTGCAGGTCTTCGTATCTTAGCGGTGAGACCTCGAAACATATGACCAAGACATTCTGGGTCTGTTTCTGTCTCTGTAAATGATGGGGGAAGCTGGGGCCAGGGCTACAGCAGGCGTTCTATACATATTAATAGTTATTATTATCTTTGATATTACCATCCACTCTTGCTGGGCAAATTCCTAAGCGTACGTGACGTTCTCAGCAAAAGGGTGTGGGGGAAGGAGGAAATGGAACAGGTCCCAGAGAGTCCAATTGGATAAGATAGCCCTCTCTCCTCCTGTCATGTAGTTAGAAGTCTAGAGGGGGCGAGGGGGTGTTTCTGGTACCACTCATAAGGCGGAGCCAATGGTCTGTTCTTCCAATGCGGACGCTGGAATTAAACAACCTTTTTGGGGTTAGGAAGGGCGCGCGAGCCCAGTGGCCAATGAGAAGCGGCGTAGAGGCAAAGGGGGTGGAGAAAGGGGCTCCGCCCCCGGTGGGCGGGGCGTCCAGGCTTTCATTAAATCCCGCTGAGAGACTACTGCAGGGCGTTGGGACGCAAGAGTTTCCGGGATGGCGGTTCGCTGGGGTATCGTGTCGGCCGGCCTTATCGCCAACGACTTCACCACCGCGCTGCGGACGCTGCCGCGCTCCGAGCACCAGGTCCGCGCTCCCTCCCGAGTGCTGGCGGGAAGAGCTAACCGGACCCCTGGGTCTGTGGATGGAGGGAGTTAGGGTTCCGGACTCCCGTGTCCCCAAGGCAGTGAAACAACTTCTAATTCCTTCCTCACTCCTTTCTCCACTTCTGTCTTGCGACCGCGAGTTCCGTGAGGTTTGGGACTGTGAAGAGAAGAAATTTAGCTAGCAGGGGATTTAATACTCGCTTGCCCAGATCTCTCTTTCCCAGGACCCAAGTGCCCAGCCTCCAGCCACCTCCTCACCTCCCTTGGGGTATGTAATTTCCGCTTACACCGGGGCCTTCTCCAGCACCTCCTCCCATCCACAAGTCTTTCGCTCTTGCCTCAGGTGGTGGCAGTAGCGGCCCGCGACCTGAGCCGAGCGAAGGAGTTTGCACAGAAACACGACATCCCCAAGGCCTATGGGTCCTATGAGGAGCTGGCCAAGGACCCGAACGTGGGTGAGTGACAAGGACCAGAGGGATCACGGAGATGCTGCCTCCAGGCGTTTCTTAGGAGATGCAACGCTCCACAGGATGGGCCAGTCCATATGGGCTTCTAACTCCCGCTGGGAAGCGGAGCTAAAGGACTAGAGAGAGGGGCCCTGCTGGTGTGGCTCAGTGAATTGTGCACCGGACTGTGAAGCAAAGGGTTGCGGTTCAATTCCCAGTCTAGGACACATGCCTGGGGTGTGGGTCAGGTCCCCGGGTGTGTGAGAAGCAACCGATCGATGTGTCTCTCGCATGTCACTGTTTCTCTCCCTCTCTTTCTCCCTTCTTTACCCTCTCTAAAAAAGAAAGAGGGAGAGAAATATCAATTGGCTGCCTTTCACATGCCCCCTACTGGGGACCTGACCTGCAACCCAGGAATGTGCCCTGACTGGGAATCTAACTGGCAACTTTGTGATTCCCAGACCAGGGCGGTTCTTGACTTTCTTAAGAGAGTTGATTCAGGTAGATTCCACTCTGTCCTGTGGCTGTGGCTTTGTGTTCCAGAGTGGCCTGGTTGGACAGTGTAGCTGCACCTTGAACGCTGGCTCTCGAATTGGGCGGCCTGAATTGATGTTTTTCTGGTCTGCTTGCCCTTCTCCATTTTCCTATGGGATAGCTCACCAATCAACTGAGCCAGACAGGCCAGGGATCCTTTATTATTTTTTATATTTTTTAAAGATTTTATTTATTTATTTTTTAGAGGGAGGGGCAAGGAGGGAGAGAGAGGGAGAGAAACATCGATGTGCCGGTTAAACATTGATCGGCCGTCTCTTGCACGTCCCCTGAAAGGGGACCTGGCCCATCCCCCAAGCATATGCCCTGACTGGGCTTTACACTGTCAACCTTTCGGTTTCCGAGATGACACCCAACCCGAGTCACACCAGTCAAGGCCAGGGCTCCTTAATTTTAAAACGGGCAAAATAATAGTATCTCTCTCTTGATGTTGTGAGGAGTAAACAGTTCGATGTGATTTCGGAGGGCTAGAAATGATCTGAGAAGACAGTGATGGTAGCGAGTGGTTAGCTCCTTCCCCACAGGGGACTAGGGTCTGACCAGAGCCTGAGGACTTGGTCCCAGGTTGGGGGGACCCTGGGATCCTCAGATGCAGGCGGTGAGGCTTGGAGGTCTGGTGGGAGCGGGGCTTCCGATCTCTTAATTTCCTTCCTCCTGCCCTAGAGGTGGCCTACATTGGCACCCAGCACCCCCAGCACAAGGCCGCGGTGTTGTTATGCCTGGCAGCGGGCAAGGCTGTCCTGTGCGAGAAGCCCATGGGAGTGAATGCCACGGAAGTGCGCGAAATGGTTGCCGAGGCCCGATCCCGAGGCCTCTTCCTTATGGAGGTAAGGGTGGAGGGGCCCTTTGTGCATCCAGCATAGTGCTTCTTGCCATTATGAGCCATGCTTGCCAGTGGGCATTTTTGGAGGGACCCAAGGGAAGGGTTTGCCAAGAGTTAAGATGACCACAAAATGAACTGGGGGTAGGAGTGTGTGCCATGAGGTGGCTGACCTGTGCTGTGGAATCTCCCTGCTACATCATTCTTAGGGGAGAGACACTGGGGGCCCTCCGTAAACATGGCCACTGGAAGGGTCCTTTGTCAGAGTCTCAGGAAAAGATGCCAGCAGGGAAAGTGGCAATGGGCTCAGTCTACATGAATTTCTAGGAATAGAGGTCAGAAGGACCAAGAAACACCCTATCGGCCCTCGAAGTCAAGCATCCTTTGTTTTTGCTTTTATCAGAGGTGGATATCTATAGGGGCCTTGCAGACTGCCAGTAATTAAATAAATAAACATCTTTTTTTTTAATAGCAAGTTCTCTTTTTTTTTTAACATTTTATTTATTTTTAGAGAGAGAGGAAGGGAGGAAGAAAGGGAAAGAAACATCTATGTGTGGTTGCCTCTCACTCACCCCCTGCTGGGGACCTGGCCAAAACCCAGGCATGTGCCCTGACTTGGGAATCAAACTGGCGACTCTTTGCTTCGCAGTCAAGTTCTCAGTCCACTGAGCCACACCAGCCAGGGCAGGGCATGTAGGTTCTGACAGTAGCACTAACTGCCTCTTACTTGCCCATTTCCTCTCTAGCTATCATATGCGTAATATTGCTGAGCCTCCCAGACTGTAAAGTTTAGTATGCCGTGAAGCAGATCGTCGAGATTTATTATGGTTACTCAGTGCCTTCTGGTTCTCACTGCACCTGTCAGTGCCAACATTCCATGAGTTTATTACTTACTCATTTTTTATTGGCACTTAATGTTTGCCATGTCCATTCCTAGGAACTGGGGACTCGTAATGTAGAAGACACAGGCTCAGTTTTCCAGGATTTCACAGAAATGGGCAATCCCAAGGCTCAGGTGTGGGAACTTTCATGGATGTAGTTCTGGGCAGGTGAGCACAGAGGCCCTATCCCAGTCTGTAGGACGGGCAAGCAGGTTTCCTGCTGGTAGGGACTGACCTGAGCCTTAAAGGAAAAAGAAGTTGCATGGGTAAATAGGCCAGAGCAGAGAAGCAGAATTAAGACTTCAAATAAGAATGGGTAGCCCTGGCTGCTGTAGCTCAGTGGATTGAGTGCTAGCCTATGACCCAAAGGGTTGCTGGTTGGATTCCCAGTCAGGGCACATGCATGGGTTCCAGGTCTGGGTCCCCAGTAGGGGGTGCATGAGAGGCAACCACACATTGATATTTCTCTCCCGCTCTCCCTCCCTTCCCCTATCTCTAAAAATAAAGAAAGAAAGAATGGCAGATTTCATGTATTTCCTGGGAACTTGATCTTGCATTAGGTCAAGGCTTTAGAGTCAGAGAATTCTAGGCTCCAGTTCCTAGCTCTGTGACTTTGGGCAAGTAATTGGACTCAGCTGAGCTTCAGTTTCCCCATGTATGAAATGGACTAATGATAGCTACCTGGCAGGGCTCCTGGGAGGATTCATTATGCAAAAGCTGTACAGTGTCTTGTGCATAATATATAACCCAACAAATGGGAGCTGATATTAGGCCGTGAGGAGCCATAGAAGGGGATCAGCCCTGGCTGGTGTGGCTCAGTGGATTGAGCCCCAGCCTGCAAACCAAGGGGTCATTGGTTCAATTCCCAGTCAAGGCACATGCCTGGATTATGAGCCATGCCCCTGGTATGGGGCGTGCCAGAGGCAACCACACATTGATGTTTCTCTCTTTCTACTTCCTTTGCCCTCTCTCTAAAAATAAATAAATAAAATCTTTTAAGAAAAAGAATGGGATCAGCTCTAGGAAAAGCAAAGATCCCTCTGGGGCCATGTAAGGCTGGACTGGATGGGAGAGGCTGAGAGTAAGAATTTGCTGGGGCTGCCATAACAAATACCACCACAGACTGGGGCCTTAAACAGCAGAGATTTTCCCCTCACACTTCTAGAAGCTAGAAGTTTGAGATCAAGGTGTCAGCAGGGTTGGTGTGTCCTGAGGCGTCTCTCCTTGGCTTGTAGGCAACCATCTGCTTCCTCTGCCTTCACATAGTCTTGCCTCTGCATGTGTGTGTCCTCATTTCTCTCCCACATGCCCCCTACTGGGGACCTGGCTTGCAACCCAGACACATGCCCTGACTGGAAATCGAACCAGCAATCTCATGGTTCACAGTCTGGTGCTCAGTCCACCAAGCCACATCAGCCAGGGCTCCTCATCTCTTCATATAAGGACACTAGTCCTATTGGATTAGGGCCTGCCCTAATTACCTCATTTTAACCTAATTACCTCTGTATAATTATCTCTGTTGGGCAATACCGGTGGGGGGGGGGTGGGCAAGGTTAGGACTTCAACATGAATTTGATGGGGACTGAATTCAGCCTCTAACATTGGGAGGCTGGGGTAATGATGCACATGAGAGAAGACAAGGTTGGAGCTGGGGATCTGGGTGTGTGGAGGAAGGGGGAGGGCCTTCTTTGGAGCCTGGGGAACAGTGAGTACCTGCTCAAGACTAAGCCCCAGAAGGGAGAACTGGTTGGTTAACCCCTGACCCCTTTCCTTCCCTTTCCCATCCTGCTTCCTTCCCTCTACTCTGCAGGCCATCTGGACTCGCTTCTTTCCTGCCACAGAGGCTCTGAGAGCTGCTGTGGCCCAGGGAACTCTGGGGAACCTTCGAGTGGCTCGGGCAGAGTTTGGGGTGGACCTCACCCATGTACCTCGGGCTGTAGACTGGGCCCAGGCTGGTGGTGGCATACTGGACCTTGGTATCTACTGCATCCAGTTCATCTCCATGGTCTTTGGTGGGCAGAAGCCAGAGAAGATTTCAGCCGTGGGAAGGCGCTACGAAACAGGTATGGTGCACTGGGGACTACGTGATGGCAATAAGAGCGATCCTCTCTTACTGGGTGCACTGACCTGGGAATACATCTCCTAGCCTATGGAAATTCAGCTACATAGCTGCAAAAACTTCTCTCAGGAAGTTGGAATCTAAGTATGAGCAGCTCTGTGTGATCTTAGCGAAGGAACTCAACTTCTCTGAGTCTTAACTAGTTACTTACTGGTAAAATGTCAATAGTAGGTTGTCATAAGAAATTAATAAGCTCTGCCCTGACTGGTGTGGCTCAGTGGGTTGGGTGTCATCCTGCAAACTGCAAGGTCATGGGTTTGAGTCCTGGCCAGGGCACATGCCTGGGTTGTGGGCCAGGACCCCGGTTGGGGATGTGTGGGAGATCGATGTTTCTCTCCCTCTTTCTGTCACCAGTCCCCTCTCTCTAAAAATAAGTAAATAAAATTTTAAAAAGAAAGAAGGAAGGAAAGAGAGAGAAAGAAAGGAGCCCTAGCCAGGAAGCTCATCTGGTTAAAATGTTGTCCCAATATGCCAAGGTTGAGGGTTTGATACTCAGGGCACACAAAGAATCAACCAATGAATGCATCAATAAGTGGAACAACAAATTGATGTTTCTCTCTCTCCATTCCTCTTTCATATAAGTCAATAAGTAAATAAATAAGTTTTTAAAAAGAAACTAATGAAGTAACTGTTAAAGCAAATTAAGCAGTTTATAATCCTAAATATAAAGGATTATTATTTTTCGAAGTCTCTTTGCCGCACAGCAGGCTACCCCAGAACTTAGTGACCTCAGGTAACCATCATTCATTCACTTATGATTCTGTGGACTGGCAGTTTGGACTGGGCTCAGCTGGGTGATTCATCTGCTGGTCTTACTCAGGCGAGAGCCACCAGCCACCGGTGCCACTGAAGCTGGGTGGTCTCGGATGGCCTCGTTTGCATCTTCTGGGTGTTAGCTGTTGTCTGGGAGCCTGGTTCTCTTCCACATGGCATCTCCAGCTGGCTAGCTTGGGCTCATTCACATCTTTCACTCAGCATTCCAGGTGCTGCAAAAAGCAGGCAGGCCCCAATGTGTTTGCTAACTGTTCCATGGCCCAAAGCCAGCTCAGATTTGGGAGGTGGCCAAATAGGCTCTACCTCTGGATGGAAGGAGCTACAAAGGCATATCAAGAAGGGACACTCATTGGGAAGTAAGATTTACTGTGGCCCTCTTTGTGAGTAGAACCACAGAAGGCAACAAATAATCAGAAAAAGAATGTTTGGGGTGAAGGTCATCCTTTAGATAGCTGTCTCAGTGTACTATCTGGCCAAGTTCTAGGCAAAATAGTAACTCTAACAACAGATCCCATTTATTAAGGGCCTCCTCTACAATATGGTTATTACAGGAATGCTCTCCCTGAGACAGATGTTACCGTTGTCCCTGTCTTACAGATGAGCACACTGAGGTGCAGAGAGGGGAAGTCACTTGTCCGGGCTCACATAGCAGATCCAGAAAGAAATGTTGGCCTTACCTGAAACCAGAGAGAACCGGGCCAGTAGGTTCTTCCAGCCACTGCCTGCCCAGTGTATCCCAGAATGAGGCTAAGGCTTTACTGTATCTCTTTTTTTTTTTAAGATTTTATTTATTTATTTTTAGAGAGAGGGGAAGGGAGGGAGAGAAACATTAATGTGTGGCTGCCCCTCATGTGCCTCTTATTGGAGACCTGGCCTGCAAACCAGGCATGTACCCTGACTGAGAATCGAACCAGCGACCCTTTGCTTCACAGTCCAGTACTCAGTCCACTGAGCCACACCAGCCAGGGCTGTATCTCATTTTTTTTAATATTTTTTAAATTTATTTTTAGACCTGGCTGGTGTGGCTCAGTGGATTGAGCACGGGCTGCGAATCAAAGGGTCGCTAGTTCGATTCCCAGTCAGGGCACATTCCTGGGTTGCAGGCCAGGTCCCCAGTGAGGGCCATGTGAGAGGCAACCACACATTGATGTTTCTCTCCCTCTCCTTCTCCCTCCCTTCCCCTCTTTCTAAAAATAAATAAATGAAATTTAAAAAAAAATTATTTTTAGAGAGAGGGGAAGGGAGGAAGAAGGAGAGGGAGAGAAACATCAATGTGTGGTTGCCTCTCATGCGCCCCCCACTAGGGATTCAGCTCGCAACCCAGGCATGTACCCTGACTGGGAACAGAACCGGCGACCCTTTGGTTCACAGGCCGGCACTCAATCCACTGAGCCACACCAGTTGGGGCTGTATTTCATTTTTTAATTAATGCTCACCTCTCTCTTATTGTGATCTAAACAGACTCCTTAGTGCTTTATGCATTCCACATCATTTAATGTAACACAGCAACCCTCTGAAGCAAGTTCTATTATTATCCTCATTTCAGAGAGGAGGAAATGGATTCTCACACACCTACACAACAAGTATTTATAGAGGAAGAAACGAAAGCTCAGAGAGACAAAGTCTCTAACTTTTTTTAGCATTTACTTGTTTGTGTATTTCAGTAACAGCTTACTAAAATAATTCACATGTCATACAAGTAATTAATTTAAAGTGTATAAATCCATGGCCTTCGTGTATATGCACCAAGTGATGCATTTATCACCATAATCAATTTTGGAATATTTTCATTACTATAAAACAAAACAAATATATATACAACCCATGGAAATGAATCAAACAGGGAGGGAATGGGGGTACTGGGTGGAAAGGGAAAAAGAGGAGAAAAATGAGACAGCTGTATTAGCATAACCAGTAAAATACATTTAGCCCTGGATGATGTGGCTCAGTGGATTGAGTGTTCCATTAGAGGCAGGATTTGTGACCTGGCCTGCCCCATCTGGCCTCTCCCCAGGTGTGGACGATACCGTCACTGTGCTACTCCAGTACCCGGGAGGCGTCCATGGCAGCTTCACCTGCAGCATCAGTACCAAGCTCTGCAATATGGCCTACGTGAGCGGCACCAAGGGCATGGCCCAGGTGAGGCGCCCAAGTGCGGGGAACCGTGGCCCTCAGCAATGGGCATGGGCCAGATGCAGCTGCTGGACCTGCACATGGGCTGGACCAGGCTAAACCGGTCTTTTCCCACACCATTGTTAAGGAACCCATCCTCACTCACCAGGTTGTGGAGTGGGGTTTGGACCTCCAGGCTCCTTCCTGAGGGTGAACCTATGGGTCTCTCGAAAAGCCCTCGGTCTGACCTGGCTGGTGTGGCTCAGTCGATTGAGCACCAGCCTGCAAAGCAAAGCATTGCCAATCTTTAAAAAAAAAAAGTCATTAAGCCTGAGGAGACACCAGTTCAGAGGGCACTGGCGATCTTTGGAATTGCTTCCAGGACAGGCACTAGGCATGACCACAGAGCAGCTTCAGTGAGCTTCCTTGGGCCATGTGATTGGAAAGAAATCCTATTCTTAGCAGAAGAATTTGGGCCTTGCCCAGGTTGCATCTCTGGATTTTCCATGTTGGCCTACACTTGGTTATGGGAATAGTTTAGGCTTTCCTGGGCTCTGGAGCTAAAAAGAAAAAAGAAAAGGGAAAGAAAAGGTCTCCTAATGGTTAAGATGTGGGTGCTGGATTGTCTCCAAGGGGAGATGGGAAGATAAGCAAGCTGTCTTCACTAGGCCTACACATCTGAATCTGGTTAGAGAGGGACTTGACCCTGGGGACACAAACAGACAAACTTCTAAGTTGATACTGTGCTGCCAATGAATGAATCCCCAGCAACAAAGGAACCCCCCCCACCCCCACCCCAAGGATGGGGGCAGCCAGCCCTTAACCCCTGGGTAAGAGAGGGAGGCTCCTGAGCACCATCAGGCAGGGGCCCTCAGAGCCCTGGTGGTGACTGGTGACCACCTCGTCTCTCCCTCCAGATCCTTGACCCCTGCTGGTGTCCAACAGAACTGGTGGTAAAGGGAGAGCGTAAGGAGTTCCCGCTGCCCTCAACCCCAATCAAGGAGTTCCACTTCACAAATGGAGCGGGCATGACTTACGAGGCCAGGCATGTCCGGGAGTGCCTGCGGAACGGTAAGGAGGACAGTGGGGTGGACCGGGTGGGGGTGGCAGGGAAACCCTGGTAAGGGAGGTAGGACCCTCTCCACCCCTCAGCGCTCAAGCAGCTGTTTAGGCCTACATCTCCCAGGACCCCCTGGGATACCCTTTGCCTGATCTGAGTATTACCGTGCCTCATGGGATTCTGGGAATTGTAGTTCTTTTGGTCTTTAGGCATGTGACAAGGAAGGGTTCCCTAACTGTCCTCTTCCCTAGGCCTGAAGGAAAGTCCTGTGATTCCCCTGGCAGAAAGTGAACTCCTGGCTGACATCCTTGAGGAGGTGAGGAAGGCCATTGGAGTCACCTTCCCCCAAGACAAACACTGATGTAAGCCCTAAATTAATAAAAGACATGGCTTCCACAGAGATATTGGCAGAGATCGTTTGGTGGGAGCTGGAGAAAGCCCACCATCTCAGGGGTCACTAGAGAATAAATTTGGTGGAAGGAGGTGGGGAGGGGAGGAAGGCGGGGTCAGGACCACGTTTCCCACAAGCTCCTGGAGCAAACACAGCAGGTCCCCATTTGGCCTGTGCAGCCTTGGGCAGGAAATAGTGGGTGGGTAGGAAGTGTCGCTAACTGCACTTACCCCTGCCTCTCTGCCATTGTCTCCTCATCAGTAAAGGGGAGAGATGGCACTAACCACCCTCTGGTGAGGATTAAATGGGATGGTATGTGAACAGCCCACACCACACAGCAGGTTCTCACCACACGTTACCTGTTGGCCCTTTACTCAAAGGTCAGGCCTCTCCCATACTGGCCTCCAGAAGCTCCAGGCCTCCGTTAAGGCACAGAGAATTATTTCAACAGGAAAGAAGGGATTTGCCTTCACAAGTATTTCAATAGCCTTGTTAGCAAAGCCTGGGTCATATATCCCTCTATGTAGCAGGGGTGAGGGAATTTCCACCCAAATTACCAGCAGTGTAGGGACTATAAGTAGGTACTTAGCCAGCAGTGAGAGTGAACTCTGTGCTCCAGGCATGATCTAACTTTTCCCGTTTTCAACAGAAGTGAGTATAGGTTAGGTTATGCTGCAGTAAGAAATACCTCCCAAATCTCAGCATAACAATGTGTTTGTTGGTTTGTCTGTTTTTTGTCATTCATGTTGTGTATTGGCTGAGGATTCTGAGGGGTATATGTCTGGCACCCAGGCTGACAGAACCATTATAATCTGGAATCCCGGTAGTCATTGTGGCCATGGAAAGAATGCCCTGGAAGTTCTTATGCCAACACTTAAATGATCTGACACAGAAATGACATACATAACCTTTTACAATTTCTTGGCCAAAATTAGGCATGTGACCTCAACAAACCACAGAGAGTCCAGTAAGTATAATTCTACCAGATTCCAGGAAGGAGGATGAATATATTGGGTTTATGATACTAATAACTCACACTTTGAGCCCATAAGCAATTTGGTAGAAATTATAGAACATTGAGAGACTAGACACCATCAAAAGAATTTTCCATTTGCTTGCTATTGTTTTTTTTTTTTTTAAGATTTTATTTATTTATTTTTAGAGAGGGGAAGAGAGGTAGAAAGATATGGAGAGAAACATCAATGTGTGGTTGCTTCTCATGCGCTCCCTACTGGGGACCTGGCCTGTATCCCAGGCATGTGCCCTGACTGGGAATGGAACCAGCAATTGGACGCTCAATCCAGTGAGCCACACCAGTCAGGACTATCGCTTGCTATTCTCAGTCCCCTAACACATCATTCACTTACCACCACATTGGTTTCAGCCCTCTGCTTGCTTGGTTTCAATCTTTAATGGAGTGGCAGAGATAACTAGATGTCCCCTTAAAAATCATTCACCAATGAGAGGGAAGCTACACCGGACAAATGGCTGCACAGCTGAAAACTACATCTCCCTGCCTCCCTTGCAGCTAGTTTCTTGCCATTTGACTAGCTTCTGGCCAATTAGGTATGTGCAGATCTGAGTTATGGCCTTAAAAGGTGAGAAGGGTGGATTCCCTTCCAACCGCTCACTTCCTGCTCCTGGAGTAAGGTGTGATGTCGGACACTGGCGTGACATATTACACTGTGAGAAGGAAGCCATGTGTTGTGGATGGTAGAGACAAAGGCCAGAAGGCTAGAAGAAAGACATCACTATTGAGGTAGGTGTGCCCCAAGGTCTGCAGGCTGAATTAGCAAACTGGAGACCTAGGAAAGCTGATGTTTAGTTCCAGTCCAAGCCCGAAGGCCTGAGGACTGGGAAAGCTGATGGTGTACTTCTCGTCTGAAGGCCAGCAACTCTCATCTGAAGACCCAGAAAGAGCCGCTGTTGCAGATTGAGTCTGAAGGAAGGAAGCTGATGTCCTAGTTCTAAAGCTGCCAGGCAGAAAGAATTCTTTCTCATTCAGAGTAGGGTCAGCTTTTCTGTTTTATTCAGGCCTTCAACTGATTGGACAAGGCCCACCCACATTAGGGTTTGCAACCTGCTTTATTCAATCTATAGCTTTAAATGTTAATCTGATCCAGAAACACCCAGAATAAGGTTAGACCAAATATCTGGGCACCCTGTGGCCCAGCCAAGTTGTCACATAAAATTAACCATTTCGACTCATGACACTGGAGTGTTATGGTAAGTATCAGGTGGGGTTGCATATTCTTGTACTGGTACATGAGAGGGAAATGAACTTCTGTGTTGTTTAAACCAGTTTTATTAGCTTTTGCTGAAGCAGCGGAGCCACCTTGTATTTTCCAAAGATGTCTCCTGTCTCCATTCACTTCCCCTTCCCTTGAAATGGAGTGGGCCCACGACTCCCTATAGGCACTGGAACACAGCAGAAGTGATGCTGCGAGACTTTTCAGATGTCAGGAAAGGCCATGCAATTCCCTATTAGCTGAAATACTCTTGAAACGTTCAGCCATCAGACAAGGGGTTCAACTTCCCCCCAACAACCAAGCTGTGAGGAAGCCTAGCCTAAGCCACACGGAGAAGTCACATGGAAATCCATGAGGCTCCAGGAAAGTAGATGTTTAATCATGTTCTGATTGAACCCGCCTAGGCCTTTCCCAAAGTCATGACCCACAGACCTATGAAAGATAACAAAGTAATGGTTGTTTTAAGTCATGCAAGTTTGCCAGGCCTGTTAGCTCAGTGGGTTAGAGCATTGTCACAACAGGCCAAGGTTGCAGGTTTGATCCCTGGGCAGGATGCAGGAGAATCAGCCAATGAATGCATAAATGGGTGAAACAACAAACTGATGTTAGTCTCTCTCTCTTCCCCTTTCTCCCTCTAAAATCAGTAACTTTTAAAAATACCAAAAAATAAAAAATAAACCACTAATCTTTGGGCTGATTATTTACATGGCCGTAGCTACCCGGGAAAACTGGTATCATAACTTTTATGGTGTGAGAGAGCAATTCATTTTTGAGATAACTTAAGGGGAACTGGATCCCCCAAATCCTACCAACTGTGCCACTTTGGCAAGTCCAGCTCCCTCACTGGGCTCTGACTTCCTCCTCTGTATCTAGGCTGAACCTACCCTAGGTGTATTAATTTTCTATTGCTGAGTAACAGACTTAGTAGCTTAAAGCAACAATAAATGTTTATTATCTCACACAACTTCTGAGAGTCAGAAATCCATAAGTGGCTTAGCTGGGTGGTTTTGACTTAAGATCTCTCAGGAGCACCCTGATGGGTGTGGCTCAGTGGATGAACACTGGCCTGCAAATTGAAAGCTCGCTGGTTGATTCCCTGTCAGGGCACAAGCCCTGGGTTGTGGGCCAGGTCCCCAGGTGGGGGCGTGCTAGAGGCAACCCATCCATGTATCTCTCCCACATCGATGTTCCTCTCCCTTTCTCCCTCCCTTCTCCTCTCTCTACAAATAAATAAAATCTTTAAAAAAAAAATTATTGGTTGCCGTCAGGATGTTGGTGGGGACAGCTGTCATCTGAAGGCTTGACTGGGGCTGGAGCATGTGCTCCCAAAGGGGGTCACTCATGGAACCGGAGGACTTGGTTGTGTGACACATGTGTTTCTCCAGAGGACAATGGCGTTCAGCGTCCTCACAACATGACAGCTGCATCCCCTCATAGCAAGTGGTTCACTAAAGAGCAAGGAAGGGTTGCAGTGACTTTTTTTTTTTTTTTTTAAGATTTTGAGAGGCAGAAGGTATGGAGAAAGAGTGAAACAGTACTGTGTGAGGGGACGTAGATAAGTTGCCTCCCATGCGCCACCTACTGGAGACCTGGCTTGCAACCCAGGCACATGCCCTGACCAGGAATCGGAGCCAGGCACCTTCAGCTTCGCAGGCCAGTGCTCAATAAGCCAGGGCCACAGTGACTTTTACTGACCTAATCTTGGAGTTACACTCTGCCATTTCCACAATACCCTATTAGTCGCGCTGGTCAGTCGTGTTCAGTGTGGGAGGGGCACAAGTACCTGGGGATGACTATCAGTGGGGTCCATACTGGAGATGGGCGGTTCGGTGTCAACACAGCATCTTTATTATTTGACTTCAGAATTATCTGAAAAGTCTTCCCCTCTCTACTTACCAGCTGTACTGTTTAAAGGTCTGTGGCTGCATTAAAAACTCTCTCCCTATTCCGTTACGGAGGTAGAGGGAGGGCTAATTCTTTCAGTTCAAATAACAGCCACAGGTAAAGCCATCTTCAAAGTTACTAGGAAGCAGCTCTGACTGGTATGGCTCAATGGATTGAGTGTGGGATTCCAAAGCAAAGGGTCGCTGATTCGATTCCCAGTCAGGGCACATGCCTGGGTTGTGGGCCAGGTCCTCAGTAGGGGGCATGTGAGAGGCAACCACACATTGATGTTTCTCTTTCTCCCTCCCTTAACTTACCCCTGTCTAAAAATAAATAACATCTTAAACATGGTCCCAATATGCCAAGGTTTATTGGTTCGATCCTAGGTCCTGTCACATATAAGAAACAATGATCATAGATAAGTGAAACAAATTGATGTCTCTCTTTCTATCTCTATTTTTCTTTCCCTCCCTCAATCAATCAATAAAAATAGTTTAAAAATAGGAAACATCATTTCTCCCAAGACAAGCTCTTTAAAAAAGTTATTTCTTTTTCTTTTTTTTTAAGTTATTTTTATATTTTTAAAGAGACAGGAAGGGAGGGAGAAAGAGACAGAGATAAATATGTATCAGTTGCCTCTCACACACTCTCATCTAGGGATCTGACCCAAAACCCAGATATGTGCCCTGACCGGGAATTGAACCAGTGACCTTTTGGTTCAGAGACTGCATCCTACTCACTGACCCACACCAGTCTGGGAATCTGGGAAAAGTACATTTTCTTTATTTTCTTTTTCTTTTTTTAATATTTCTTTATTTTTAGAGAGCGGGGAAGGGAAGAAGAAAGAGAGAGAGAGAGAAACATCAATGTGTGGTTGCCTCTCACATGGCCCTCACTGGGGACCTGGTCCACACCCTAGGCATGTGCCCTGACTAGGAATCGAACCAGCGACCCCTTGGTTCACAGCCCACGCTCAATCCACTGAGCTACACCAGCTAGGGCCATTTTCTTATTCACAGAGAAACTTTGTACTCTAAAATCATTCAGTGTTGGAAATTCCATCAGTGAACAGAAAACATCGAAATCTTGCCTGCCTAAGCCATCTGATACAGAGGAGCAGCATCGATTTCTGACCCAGGGGCATAGTTTCAAAGGGTTTCTGGATGACCTAGCACTTCTTGTCTGCATTCACCTTCTAGTTTCCAAGGGCAAAGGACCCCGGTTCTTTTTCACAGTCCACATCTGATGTTGACCCTGCTTTGCTCTGAGGCTCTCATCTCGTTGTTAATTGCACGCTTCCTCCACATTCTGTAACAACCCTACCTTCCCCTTGTTTGTTAAAATGCTCTATGGTTCCTCTTGTGCAGATTCCCTGGTTGCAATGGGCCTGATAAACGACTTTATCACACTGTGTTCCCACTGATGCTAGGCTGATGGACTGGAGCACCTAACAATCTTCAATTGCCATGGCTCCCAGCCACCCTTGAGACATAGATCCCTTCTTGTATCTGCCCAAACCCTTCATCATCTGACCCCAGTCTACTTTTCTAGGCCAAGTTCTTTTTTCTTTTTAATTTTATTTATTTATTTAGACAGAGGGGAAGGGAGGGAGAAAGAGAGAGAGAAAAACATCAATGTGTGGGTCCTCTGGGGCGCCCCCTACTTGGGACCTGGCCAGGTCTGCAACCCTGGCATGTGCCCTGACTGGGAATCGAAGCCATGACCCTTTGGTTCACAGGCTGGCACTCAGTCCACTGAGCTACACCAACCAGGCCAAGTTCTTTTTTCTTATTATTTCTTTTTAAAAGGAGATATAATAATTCCATAGAGTGAAGTGCACGGTTCGATATTTATTGTTCTTATGTGTGCAGTTCAATGAATTTTTATATTTATTTATTACATTTTATTTATTGATTTTTAGAGAGACATAGATTTGTTGTTACACTTATTTATGCATGCATTCATCGGTTGCTTCTTGTGTGCACCCTGACCAGAGATCTAACTGCAACCTTGGCTATGGAGACCAGGCTTTAACCAACTGAGCTACTCCGCCAGGGCCAATGAATTTTCGGGCGTGTGCAGAGGCAGGCAATCACCACCCAGATCAAGATCTCGCACATTTCGGGCACCCAGGGAGCCTCTCAGGGCTCCACCCTGTCCATACCATGCCAGTGTATCAATAGAAATTAGTTTTGCCACTTTCGAAGACATTCTTTTTTTTTTTTTTTTCACACAAACACCCATAGTCATTCATAGCCGTTAGTCCTGCTTCAGTGAATGCGGGTTTTGCCCTGTGCTGTTCCTGTCTGCTGTCCACTCGATGTTTCTTCTACCCTGGCAGAGTTCAAGTACCCCGGAAACTTCTGCAAAGATTGCAATGAACGAACGAATTAATGAATGAAAGCTATAGCTGCAATAGAATGGGTGGCCAGTGGAACGGCGCCAGGAGAGGCTCCTAAAGGGCAGTGCTGATTGGATGGTCAGGTGACGATGGGCGAGGCAAGTGCTGCGCGAGGCAAATGCGGCGATGAGAGCCGATGGCTCTGCGGGGCAGAGGCCCACGGCGGCCATTTTGCGGGGCGGTCACGTGAGCGGACGCACGCTCAGCGGGACGCTCACGTGACTGGGGGCGTGCTGCAGCCGCCAGGGCAGACCCGGCGAGAGGCGGCGGCGGGAGCGGCAGTGATGGACGGGTCCGGGGAGCAACCCAGAGACGGGGGTGAGGCGGGAGGCCGACGGGCGGGAGGAGGGCGATCCCCTCGCCGGCCAGCCCCACGATCTCGCCTACCGGTCTCGGGGCGTGCGTTCTCCCAGCACTCCGGGTCAGAAACTCCCGGATCGGTTGCTGCCAGCCAGCTTCCAGCCCCCTCCTTCCCCGCGGTTCCCCGGCTTTCTGTCCTCCGCACCCCGATCCCTTCCTGGCTGGCGCTCTGGGATCCCCGAGAAGCTGGAGACCCCAGAATTCAAACCCCCGGGCAAGCCCGGGCTTGTCGCTGGCACCACTTCCTGGTGGGAGGGGCGCGTCTCCCCTCTGTCCCCTCAGGCCAGGATGCTTGAAGTGTTCCTTGAGCTTCCTTTACCGGAAGACTATAGGATACAGGCCTAGGTTCCCTGCCTCTTTCTCCATCAGGGACTCAAGTTGTCTGGGCTCCCAGTGACTTCGTCTACTAGAGACTCAGAAATCCAGGGCTCCCTAGCATTGTCCTCTATCAGGAATCCGGAATCACCCCAGTTCCCCTAGGGCCCATGAGTCCAGGCACCTCTTCCCTCCTTTCTCCTCTAGGGCCCACCAGCTCTGAGCAGATCATGAAGACAGGGGCCCTTTTACTTCAGGGGTGAGTGTGAGGTCTGATTATTGCAGAGCAGATTTGAGGAGTGACCCCCCCGTTTCTGATTCTGCACCACCCTCCCCTCCATTCCTACTTTAGTTTCATCCGGGATCGAGCAGGGAGAATCGGGGGAGACACACCCGAGCTGGCCCTGGAGCCCAGGGTGCCCCCGGATGCATCCACCAAGAAGCTGAGCGATTGTCTCAAGCGCATCGGAGATGAACTGGACAGTAATGTGGAGCTGCAGAGGTGTGGCACCCCCCAGGACAGAGGAGTCTTGGCTCCCAACCCCCTTTCCTTAGGGGCATTGAGTCCAGGCCCACAGCCCCCATTTCCCTCAGACGCAGGGGTCCAGGGTCCCACCACTCAACTCAGCAACTCTTTGACTCCCAGCCCTCCCCAAGCCAGGGTCTGGAAACTCTCCTTCAGGGAGTCATTTTCCCCACTTTCCGGAGTGTCCATTTTGCCCCTTCCCCCCACTTTGGCCTGTTACTTTGTGTTTCAGCATGTCTTGGGCCTCAGTTTTCTTATCTTTGGTATGGGCTGGATGCCAGAGTTTCCACACTCTGCCTGATCCCTCCCCAGCACCAGCTCCCCCTTTCCTGCAGGATGATCGCGGCTGTGGACACAGACTCCCCCCGCGAGGTCTTTTTCCGAGTGGCGTCCGAAATGTTTTCTGATGGCAACTTCAACTGGGGCCGGGTTGTTGCCCTCTTCTACTTTGCCAGCAAACTGGTGCTCAAGGTGCGCAGCCGCAGGGTGGTGGGCCGGGGGATGCTCCCCTTGGGTCTGCAGGGGCCTGGGAATAGTGAGGTCAACCCTGGTGGCATCCCAGAGGGACCAGAAACAGCTATCAGAGCCAGTTGTCTGCTCCTTCATTCATTTATTCGTTCAACAGACATGTGTTGGGCCTACTATGTGCCAGGCCTGTACTCCACACCCAGGACACAGCAATGCACAAAGCAGGCTAGGTACCCACTCTCCAAGAGCCCACCTCAAAGGGCGAGTGCTGAGGGCAGTAAGCTAGGGTGATGCGATCGTGCACAGTGATCAGGAAAGGCTTCTAAGAGGAGGTGGCATTGAAGCCAAAGCTGGAATGACAAGAAAGATGCAGTGATATGTGAGGATCCAGGGTGAAGGCATCCGGTAACGGGCACAGCAAGTGCAAAGGCCCTGAGGTAAGACCAAGGCCTGGTGGGCCCAGGGCAATGAAGAGGCCCACGTGATGAGATCAGAGTGAGAAGCAGGCAGAGATGAGGACAGATAGGGAGCAGTCTGATGGAGCCCTGGAAGGACTTCAGCTTTACTCTGGGTACGATGGGGAGATTGGCTCTTTTTAAACAGGAGAGTGAGGTGACCTGATTTAGAAATTTAAAATACTATTCTGGAAGAAAAAGAAAAATATTATTCTAGCAAGTGTGGCCAAATGTTCACTGTAGAATCTAGGTTGCTAGTGGATGGTTGTTTGTTGTGAAATTATCTTCAGTTCTCTCTCTGAAGATTGTCATGATAAACTGTTGGGGGAGGGCAAGCCCCACAAAGTGTTCTGCTCATCTCAGGTAGAAAAAGGGATTATGGGGCACAAGAGCCAAAGCTGGGAAGCTGGTGAGGGGTACCTGTTGTAGTCCCCATAAAGAGTGACTCACCTTGACTCAGGTGGTAGCACTGAAGGTGGTGAAATAGACTTCTCGATGTCTCTGCAAGACTGAGCTAATGGGGGTTGAGTGTTGGAAGTGAGGGCACAGCAATCATAGTGATGGCAGGGCTGCAGATGAGCTGGGGAGCGCAGGTGGGGAGAAGTAGCCAGTCAGAGTGGGAAGGGGACGTTCAGGGGGATGGAGAGCAGGTGGTGGCTCTAGGGGGTGAGTCTTACTTGGCCTGAAGTTCAGAAGAGCCTTCCCTGGGAAAGTGACCTTAGACCTGAGCTTTTAGGCTTGAGTGAAGGTTCATTTGGTGGAGGCCCATTTAGGCAGCAGAATCAGGGTGTGCAAAGGGCCTGGGGCAGGGGCCTTTGATGGGAATGAAGATAGGAGAGCAGGTCAGTGCGCCATGGAAAAGAAGCCATCAGTTAGGTTGCTGTTAAGTCAGCCTTCACACGGCCTGTGGGCTGAGCTGTCTGTTATCTGTGGCCTTTGCTTTATCCCAAGGGGACTGGGGAGCCATGGAAAGTTTGAGAGCAGGGCAGGTGGCAGTGACACAGTCAGGTTTACAATCCATGAAGCGCACTCTGACTGGGAGTGGAAAAGAGGCCATAGGGATGTGGGAGGGGAGTCACAGACCTGACAGAGCAGCCCTGGGGACAAGGCCCATTCCCGAGGCCCAGCCCTCCCTCCGCAGGCCCTGTGCACCAAAGTGCCGGAGCTGATCAGGACCATCATGGGCTGGACGCTGGACTTCCTTCGAGAGCGGCTGCTGGGCTGGATCCAGGACCAGGGTGGTTGGGTGAGGCCCCTAACTCACACCCCTTCCACACTTCTCTGGGACCTCTGGGCCTTCTTGAGCCCTCCACAGTGGTGCTCCCACCCCCGGACCTATTTTCAGGTCATCGCATGTGGTTTGCAATGCATTTCCTCACTTCTTATCAACCCTAGATTCAGCTGGAATCGGCTGACCTTTTTGTGACCCCTGACCTTCCAGTGACCCTTGACCTGACTAGTACCTTGTGCCCTCCCTGATGCCTCCGCTTCCTCTGGGATCCCTCAAGTTCTTTGATAAGCCTTTGACCCCAGCTCTTTAGTACCTGTTAGTCTTAGGCCCTTGTCCCTACTCTCGCACTCTGACCTCCCCATGTCCCCTCATGTACCGGCCCGTGGCTGAATCTCTGAAGTGACTGATGTCTCTGTCCACAGGACGGCCTGCTCTCCTACTTTGGGACGCCCACGTGGCAGACAGTGACCATCTTTGTGGCCGGAGTGCTCACCGCCTCGCTTACCATCTGGAAGAAGATGG
The DNA here is from genome assembly GCA_004027475.1 of Anoura caudifer. Lineage (NCBI taxonomy): Eukaryota > Metazoa > Chordata > Mammalia > Chiroptera > Phyllostomidae > Anoura > Anoura caudifer. Next base: position 92,306 of record PVKU01006878.1, read on the forward strand.
GCTGAGGCCGGCAGCTGCCTTGGACTGTGTCTTTTCTGCATAAATTATGGCATTTTTTTTCCAGGAGGGGTGGGGATTTCAGGCCAGGGGTCTTTTTCTTACTTTTGTAATTATTGGGGGTGGGGTGGGAAGGAGTGGTTTCGGGAGGGGCAATAAACCTCTTTCAGGCCACACTCCCCGTGTCTTGAGTCACTGGGCCCCCTCCCCTGGCTGTCACGAGAGACCAGGCCACACGTGCTGACGCATCATTTCTGAGGGTGCCTGGTGCCTTCTGCGGGTTAGTGAGTGTTTAGATTCCGGCCCTGCCCTCCGGGATCCTGCAGTCCTGACGAGAACCGTGGTGACTTGACATCACATGTGTCACCACTTAGGGTGTTGACCAGGAAGAGGAGCCAGGGCTGAAGGGCAGTGAGGCAGGGGACAGCATGGGCCTTCATGTGGGAAGTCGCACAGGACTGAGATGGAGCAGGGGGGAGGAGGGGAGCTGCCTGGACCTCGGGAGGCCTGGGAAGCTACTGGAGGTAGGAAGGTTGAGAGGAGGCTACGAACAGAGTGTCCAAGGTAGGAGACCCAGCCCAAACCTGTGTGGGGGCCCACAGCTGGAGACTGACAGGCTGTGGGGTGAGAAACAGCTAGAGGAGGAGGAGTTCTGGAGTCTGGCCCAGTCACCACCCATGGGGGCGTTCCCAGAGAGGAGCAGGCCCAGGGAAGGTGGTGTGAGGCCTAGCAGGTTTACACACGAGGGGAATTCAGAAGGGGGTTTGAATGACATCTTGGCCCTTTTTGCTAGTTCTCTTGTCTCTTTCTAGCTGCCTGTCCCCTTCATTCTGTCTGTTCCTCTCCATCTCTACCGGGCTCTCTGGGTATTGTCTTCCACCAATGCTCCAGGATCTCCCTGTGAATGCAGGGTCTCCATGTTGCAGGTCAGTTTTGTCTCACCCCTTCCTGTTATACCTGTGAGCACTTTCTTCCCTAGGTGGGGCCAGCTTGAGGCTAAAGGTCTTCAGCAGAGCTGGTCAATGTGTAACTCAGGCCCCAGTGTGGCAATGTGCCTGGGGCCACAGCCCCTCCCCTGTGGACAGTCCCCAGAGACAGCGAGAGAGATGTCAGCCAGATAAGATAGCAGTGTGGGGAGCTGAGTCACCGCCTAGAGAGAGGGGACTATGGGGCCACAGACAACAGCCCAAGGGAACTAAAAAGTAAGTCTAGGAGACAAAGCTCACTCCAACTCCAGGCCGCCCTATGGGGCAGGGGGCCAGACTTGAGTCAGAGCCAGCCAGCCCTAGTTCCTGGGTCCCAGCCACACTGCAGCCCGCCCACCAGGAGATGAGGTCAGCAAGCTGCCCCTCCCGCCCCCCTTCCCGAGCTGAGTTCAGCATGACTCAGCACTGCTGCTCTGGCCTCTGGCCCAGATACCCCTGGAGGACCCCATGCAACAGCCCTACGCGGCACTTCCCTCCTCAGGGGCCACCCCGCCTGGGCTGCTGGGTCTAGCTCCACTTGCAAAGCAGGCCCTGACCTCTCCCCAGAACCCCCAGCCTGCTGGCAGCCCCCATTAGGGTCAAGTTCTGTCCTACTCCCTCCCCACAACAGGGTTCTCCTTGAAGGCTCAGTCCTGGTGTGAGCCAGCCCTGCCTCCGGGGCCTGTTTGGACCTTGTACAGTTTTCAAATGTACCTTGATCGAAGACACACATCCCCTCCACAGATAACCAGAATCCAGAGCTTCTCGTTGCAACTCAGAAGGAGCATGTGCCCTGCCCACCTAGCTCGGTTCAGTTTGTTAGGGCTGTGTCTGGGTACACCAAGGTTGCCGGTTCCATCCCCGGTTGGGCACATACAAAAATCCACCCATGAATGCAATAAATTCGTGGAACATCTTGTCAATGTAAGAAATAATCCAACCTGTGGAGAATATTTGTGAGTTTCTTTGAGCCAAACTTATGACAATTGCCGGGGATCAAAATTGCAATGGATTGAGAAAATGCTCCAAAACATGGCAGTTTTGTACCTTATTTTATACATTACAATAAAAAGCGGAGGTATCAGAGGGTTATATGAACCCCACTGGCGATAGATTAGGGCAGTGGGAGAAAACAAAGCTGTGAAACCTTTGAGGTTGGATAAAAGATAAAATGATAAACACATACTTTTTTAAAAAAAGATTTTATTTATCTTAGAAGGGGAGACAGGCAGACAAACATCTACCGGTTGCCTCTCATATAAGCCCCAACTGGGCACAGAACCTGCAACCCAGACATGTGCCCTGATCAGGGAATCGAACCCATGACCTTCCACTTTGCTGGAGCAAGCCCAACCAACTGAGCCACACCAATCAAGGAGACACATGCTTCTTTTATGGGTTCAATATAGTCCACAGTCAACAAGTAACAGAATGATAACAATGAGGGGATTGCGGTCTCTGCTCTGGTGTCCTGGCTGTGCCCCAGGGGTTTGGAAACAGGGAAGTTACCTGCCATTCCAAAAGTCTGTTATCATAGATTCGAAAAGTCAATAAATAGACAGGGACAATTAAGGTAAAAAAAAATTGGCTTTGTCAGGGAAGATTCCAGTCCAGGGCAGTGACAGTTCATCATGACCTGCTTTTAGTTAATAAGTTTTCATTTCAGACAATCCTATGTGGTCACTTTAGGTCTCTGAGTTCGTAAGGCCGCCACCCAGGCCTCCCGAGCTGATCAGGTGTTGTGTGTGGCGCCTTTTTGTCTACAAACAGATCGATATTTCTGTTTCTCTTTCTCTCTCTGTCTCTCAAATCAATAAAAAATTAGAAAAGAAGAAGCATGTGGCAGGCAAGGCAGGGACAACTTCAGAGAGACTGCTTTGGAGCCAAAGAGAATTCCCAGCATCTCTGGCCAACCCATCAAAACAGCCTCCAAGAAACGCAGCCTCAGAGAGATCCCAAAGCTCCTATAACCATTTCATGCCTCCCTGCAGCCTCTAGAAAAACAATGGACCCCCGGAATAGCCCCAAGGTATTCCAAAGGGTTCCAGGCTATTTCTCAAGGGCTCTCCAAGCCCCCTTACCTCTGAATAAAGCCCCTATCACGCTTCCAAAAAGACCCTTCTCCTAACTCCTGGGAGTGAGCCCCAAGGCTCCAGAACAACTGCCCTTTTAATCTTGCAGACCACCTCAAGGGCCTAAAGACCTCCCCCAAGAAACTTTCCAGAAAAATAGAAATTCCATCGTGAACATTAAGGCTTAAAAAAAAAAAAAAAGAGCTCCACCTTGGAGGAAACCCCAGGGCTCCCCACCAACCCATCTTCCAGATCCCCAATGCTCCTAAAGGACCATCTCACTGCCCTGGCGACTTTCCAGTGACTCGGGGACCCCTCAGCGCATCCCCGAAAAACCCGATAATCTGAAGGTCTCCGCACCTCTGAGGAACTCCTGGACTCCAGAAAAGCCTATGCTCCCAGGGAAAACCCCAGAATCCAAAAAACTTTCCTGAGACACCCCAGGGCCAAGGATCATTATTTTAAAGGGCTCCCAGTGTCCCCATTAATCTTCCACCTACCAGAGACACAACCCCCCCACCCCGGGCCCCTCAACTACCCCCCAAAAAACACAAAACCCTTGCACCCACACCTCCGTCATCCCCAACTAATTCCCCATTTCACAACAAGCTCGAGATACGGGCGCGTGACTTACCCCCACCCTGGGGTGGAGGTGTGGGACATCTATCTGCTCTGGATTGGTCACTCGGGGCTCAGGCCCCACCTACCGCCGTCGAGGATTGGCCAATTTCTCTCCCTGATCGCACCACCTCTAAGGGATGCCAAAACTATAAAAGAAGCCGCCCTGGCCGCGCCTCTCACAGTGCCCTCGGCGGTCCTGGGATCTGTCTCTTGCTTCAACAGGGTTTGGACGGAACAGACCTAG
>PVKU01006879.1:0-96181 GCA_004027475.1 Anoura caudifer
AAAAAAAAAAAAAAAATGAGGAGAGGCTCAGGAACCTCCAGGACATCTTTAAACATCCCAACATCTGAATTATAGGGGTACCAGAAGGGGAAGAGGAAGAGCAACTAGTGGAAAACTTATTGGAACAAATAATAAAGGAGAACTTCCCCAATCTGGCAAAGGAAATAGACTTCCAGGAATTCCATTCCAGGAGTTCAGAAAACTCAGAGAGTCCCAAAGAAGTTGGACCCAAGGAGGAACACACCAAGTTACATCAGAATTACATTAGCCAAGATTAAAATGAAGGAGAGAATTCTAGAAGCAGCAAGGGATAAGGGGACAGTCACCTACAAAGGAGTTCCCATTAGACTGTCAGCTGATTTCTCAAAAGAGACCTTCCAGGCAAGAAGGGACTGGAAAGAAGTATTCCAAGTCATGAAAGGCAAGGACCTACATCCAAGATTGCTCTATCCAGCAAAGCTGTCATTTAGAATGGAAGGGAAGGTAAAGTGCTTCTCAGATAAGCTCAAGTTCAAGGAGTCCATCATCACCAAGCCCTTATTATATGAAATGTTAAAGGGACTTACCTAAGAAAAAAGAAGATAAAAAATAGGACAGTAAAAAGACAGCAAACTCACAGGTATTAACAACCACACCTAAAACAAAAGCAAACTAAGCAAACAAGTAGAACAGGAGCAGAACCACAGAAATGGAGATCACATGGAGGGTTAGCAACAGGGGAGTGGGAGGAGGAGAGAGGGGGACAAGGTACAGAGAATAAGTAGCATAGACAGTAAGTAGAGAATAGAGGGAGGGCAAGAATAGTGTGGGGAATGTAGAAGCTAAAGAACTTATGACACATGGACATGAACTAAAGGGGGAGAATGTGGGTGGGAGGGGGTGTGCAGGGTGGAGGGGAATGATGAGGAAAAATGGGACAACTGTAATAGCATAATCAATAAAATATATTTTAAAAAAAGAGGAGCCTCTGGGACATCTTCAAAAGTACCAACATTTGAATCATTAGGGTGCCAGAGGGGAAGAAATGAAAAGTTATTTGAAAAAATAATGAAAGAAAACATCCCTGATTTGGTGAAGGAAATAGACATGAAAATCCAGGAAACACAGAGAGTCCCAAACAAGATGGACCTAAAGAAGACCACACCAAAACACATTATAATTAAAATGCCAAGGGTTAAAGATAAAGAAAGAATCTTGAAGCAGTGAGAGAAAGCAGATAGTAACCTACAAAGGAGTTCCCATTGTACTGTCTGCTAATTTATCAAAAGAGAAATTTTTCAGGCTAGAAGGGACTGGCAAAAAGTGTTCAAAGTGATGAAAAGCAAGGACCTACATCCTAGATTACACTATTCAGCAAAGCTATCATTTAGAATGGAAGGGCAGATAAAGTGTTTTCCAACAAGGTAAAGCTAAAGGAGTTCATCATCACCAAGCCATTATTATATAAAATGTTAAAGGGACTTATTTGAGAAAATGAAGAAGATCATAACTATGAACATTAAAATGGCAATAAATTCACAACTATTAACAACTGACTCTAAAAAACAAACTAAGCAAACAAGCAGAACAGAAACAGAATCATAGATAGGGAGATCATTTGGAGGGTTATCAGTAGAGAGGGGGAAGAGAGAGAATGGGGGAAAAGGTACAAGGATTAAGAAGCACAAATTGGTAGGTACAAAATAGACAGGGTGATGTTAAGAACAGCATAGGAAATGGAGAAGTTAAAGAATTTATATGCATGACCCATGGATGTGAACTAAGGCGGGCAGGGGGGATTGCTATGGAAAATGTGCGGTACAGGGTAGAGGGCAGCAAAGAGTGAAAACTGTGACAACTGTAATAGCATAATCAATAAAATACTATTTTTTAAATGTAAGAGCCAGCACACAGCTAAAATTCCATTTGAGAGACACTTTGGAATCATTCTGGTAAGCAGTCACATAGCCACTTGTATCAGGAAGAATAACATAGTTTCATAAAACTGCAACCCATGTGTTAATTCTGCCATTCACATTTGACCTTGGGAATGTTCCTTGATTTCTCTAAAAATCAAACTTTTCATCTTTATAGGAGGCATCCATGCAGGATCAATATGAAGGCCATACACTGAAAATATGTAAAACATTATTACTGCTTGGACATACTTGGCCACATCCTTCCCAAAAACCTTTTAATGCAAAACCTCTAATTTGGCATTAGTATGAAGCCAAACCGCACATCTCAGAAATCACTCTGGAATGTTAAACTATGGAGCAAAGAAGAAAGCAAAATTCCTAGTAATTAAGAGCTGGGCTTTGGAATCAGACAGAACTGGATGCTATCCTAAGTTTCAACATATGCTAGCTATGTGACCTTAGGCCATTTATTTACCTCTCTAAACCTCTTCCCTCTTCTTTCAAATGAGGATTATGATAGGATTTAGCTCATTATGTTGTTGTGTTATTTATGTTGTGTTGTGAGAGAATGCACATAAAATGTGATTAGAACCATAGTTATTTCTCAATCAATGTTATGTTTGTACTGATATTGTTGCTATTGTTATTTGCATTTTGAAATTACCTAGGTAGAAAAATGTTCCTAATACTGAGGATAAAAATCCTGAGAGTAAATTAAAAGAATCTGACAAGGAGTCACAGATTTTTAAGCTTCTTAAATTTAAATTAATGGCCCAAGGTGGTAGATAGATTTGGAACCTAAAAGTAAAGTAAAGCAGCCTCATTTTCCTCCAGGCTCTTCCTCTTAAATTATCTTCCATTTAAACTGTGAAAAAATGCCAGTAGGGCCCTGGTCCAGTGGCTTTGTTGGAGCATCACCCTATACACCACAAGGTTGTGGGTCCATCCCCTATCAGGGCATATACCTAGGTTGCAGGTTCAGTACCTGGTCAGGGCACAGATGGGAGGCAACTGATCAATGTTTTTTCTCACATCAATGGTTCTCTCTCTCTCTTTCTCCCTTTCTTTTTAAATCAATAAGCATATCCTTAGGTGATTATTTAAAAAAGAAAGAAAGGAAAGAAAGAAAGAAAGAAAGAAAGAAAGAAAGAAAGAAAGAAAGAAAGAAAGAAAGACCAGTAGGAAGACAACTGTATTGTTTCCAGGTTCTTTTCCTGGGAAAGAGGGGGCCGTAGTAGGTGAGATCCTACCCACACTACTTCTCTGAGACTTAGTTTCATGGATTTTGAAATACAAAGTTGGAAATATGAGCGACCAAGGTTAGAGATGGGGGTGGTTTTACTGATTATAGCCACAGAGCATGGAGAAGGGAGAAAGGAAGTTTTAAATTCAGGAAAATGAAGACCAAGGAAGAAAGCAAGAATCTACAATGTTAAGTCCAGAAAAGAAGACAGGATACTAGAAACAGAGCAGATACCAAAAATAAAGTGAGCTTATATGCGACTGTAGACAGGCAGGACAGGCGTTCAGGAGGGGAGCCTGAAGCTGGGACGACAGAAGCGGTTATAACATGATAACATAGTTATTAAGGATAACTATGTCGTGGTGAGAAAACTATTAGAAATGACTCATTATCTTGTTCTGAGGTTGGCAATAAGGAACATTACAAAATTGTGGGCTTAAAACTTCTTTTTTTTCTAAGGGAAAAATATAGGTTATCACTTTAAGAAAATAAAATATGCTTTTGTATGTAGAACTATGCATTGGGCTAATCTCTGAAAGGTCTAGTATTTTACTTACTGACATGAAACTTAAGTTTTTCTGTGTCCAAGATTCTCCCAAGCAAAACCACAATAGAAGGCATGTAAGTCAGCAAAGACTCTAGAATAAAAATTAAAGTGACTACAAAGGACATAGGTGGTCGCCAAGGACTGGGAGTTGGGGGAAATTGAGAGAGGTTAATAAAAGGGTACCAACTTTCAGCTATGATATGAATAAGATCTGAAGATTTAATGTAAAACATGGTGACTAAGGCTGAAAACAATGCACTGTATAATTGAAATTTGCTGAGTGAATAGAACATCAATGGTTTCATAAAAAAAAAAAACAGATAAACACGTGAAGTGATGGCTATGTTAATTAATGTAAAAATTAATAAACAGAAACAGCCCTCATATAATATGAAGTTTGGAGGTCAGAACAGGGAGCTCTCACTCCCTATGTTGGCAGGGGATCCGGGGAGCCCAACAGGAAGACGTCCTTGTTTGCAGCAGCTCTCCCAACTTCCTCTCCTCTGAGAGTTTCCTCTCATTTGTTTCTCAGGACGTGTGCATGGTTTGCCATTGGACCACATGTCCCAAGTAGAAATTCATTGTTCCCAAATAAACCCAGTTTTTCTGGGGAAATATCTGGTAAGGTCAACAGTAACTAGAAGGAGCAGGGCATCCTTTCACAGTGTATATATGTATATCAAATTAAGAAAAAAGAAGTATCACAATTTTCAATGTACCAAAAAGTACCCCAAGATGTAAAAGAATCTGTGTGCTTTAGTACAATGCCTAACAAACTGGAAGCGCTAGCTACTATTTTTTTCAATCTAAAAAAACCAGAAAGCTCTAAGGCTGTTAACAAAACAAAACAAAATCATCTAAAGCCAGACTCCTTTCTCAAAGGCCCAAATCCAAAAACAAAACTCAATTAAAAAAAAAAAAAAACCCACTTCATTATCAGAAGAAAAATCACCAAGTATTTCCAATGCACAGGGCAAGAAGGAAATATTTGCAAGAGTCTGAAATAAACTTGTCTTTTTAACAAGCACAGTGCTTATTAATAAAATGAGCAACCTACATTTGGAAGAGAGCACTCTGTGACTTGAGGCTAAAATTTGTGATAGAATCATTTTTCTCTTGCAATATTCTAATGTTTCCTGGATTTACTCAGGCTCTCCACGATAATGTTATAGCTTTTGTTGGGGTATTTCAATGTTTCCATTCATGATCTCATAAAATCAGGCATTCCCTAAAAGTCATGGGCAGCACACATTATTAACTATTACATATCCTTTTTAAGAATGTAAGTATAATGCTTTATTCTTAATTAACCAAAATTCCATCTATGCTTTGGTGAAATGTCAACTATTCTGCCAATTACAATTGTTTGATGTATGAACAAATAATTAAATTTGTTTTATGGATTCTTTTTAACTATTATGTTGCTGAAATCTAGTTAAGAGAATAAAAGGTAACTTAGAATAACAGAATATTTGAACTATAAAGGGGATTTTAGAGTTCGTCTTTCCAACTTTCTACTTTAAAGTTCATAAAATAAGTCTAGGGGAAGTAAATGATTTATCGAAAGCCTCAGAATTGTTAAAATGAAAAACTAATGGGTAAAATAGGAGTGAACCACAATTAAACTACTATTGTCACACACTAATTTAGCAACTAATTTTGTGAGGACAGACTATGGTCATATTGTTTCCAGATCATAATTCAATTAAACTAAAAATTAATTGCAAAAAGCTAAGTAGAAAAACAACCAAGTATTTAGAATTTAAGCAACATATTTATAAATAGTTCATATGCAAAAGAAAAAAATGATTAAAAAGAAAATACTCTGAACTGAATAAAAATATTTATTGTTTTTATTTTTTAATATATTTTATTGATTGTGCAATTACACTTGTCCCATTTTTCCCCTTTATTCCCCTCTGGCCTGCACACCCCCACTCATCTGCATTCCTTCCCTTTAGTTTGTGTCCATGGGTTCGTGTCCATATAAGTTTTTTGGCTTCTACATTTTTTCTACATTTCCTATACTATTCTAAACCTCCTCCTGTCTATTTTCTACCTACCATTTATGCTTCTTATTCTCTGTACCTTTCCCCCCTCTCTCTACCTCCCACTCCCCCACTGATAAGCCTCCATGTGATCTCCATTTCTATGATCCTGTTCCTGTTCTAGTGTTTGCTTAGTTTGTTTTTTTTTTTTTTAGGTTCAGTTGTTAATAGCTGTGAGTTCATTGTCATTTTAGTGTTCATATTTATTATATTTTTCTTAGATAAGTCCCTTTAACATTTCATATAATAAGGTTTGGGTGATGATGAACTCCTTTAACTTGACCTTATCTAGGAAGCATTTTATCTGCCCTTCCATTCTAAATGATAGTTTTGCTGGATAGAGTAATCTTGGATGAAGGTCCTTGCTTTTCATGACTTGGAATACTTCTTTCCAGCCTCTTCTTGCCTGTAAGGTCTCTTTTGAGAAATCAGCTGACAGTCTTATGGGAACTCCTTTGTAGGTAACTGTCTCCTTTTCTCTTGCTGCTTTTAAGATTCTCTCCTTATCTTTAATCTTGGCTAATGTAATTATGATGTGCCTGGGTTTGTGCTTCCTTGCATCCAACTTCTTTGGGACTCTCTGAGCTTCCTGGACTTCCTGAAAGACTATTTCCTTTGCCAGACTGGGGAAGTTCTCTTTCATTATTTGTTCAAATAAGTTTTCGATTTCTTGCTCTTCCTCTCCTCCTTCTGGCACCCCTATGATTTGGATGTTGGAATGTTTAAAGATGTGCTGGAGGTTCCCAAGCCTCTCCTCATTTTTTTGAATTCTTGTTTCTTCATTCTGTTCTGGTTGAATGTTTATTTCTTCCTTCTGCTCCAAACTGTTGATTTGAGTCCTGGTTTCTTTTCCTTCACTGTCGGTTCCCTATAGATTTTTCTTTAATTCACATAATGTGACCTGCATACTGTCTGGGTCTTTTTTATGCTGTTGAAGTACCCAGTGAGTTCCTGGAGCACCCTGATAACCAGTGTTTTGAACTGTGCATCTAATAGGTTGGCTATCACTTAGTTGTATTTTTTCTGGAGCTTTGAACTGTTCTTTCATTTGGGCCATTTTTTTGTTTCTTTGTTTGTTGTTGTTTTTTGTTGTTTGTTTTTTTTTGTCTCAGCAGGCCTGTTACATAGTAAGTGGCAGAGCCTTAGGTGTTCACCAGGGAGGGTCAACCCAAGTTGCTTCATTGTGATACTGTATGTGGGGGAGGGGTCCAAGAGGAAACAGTACTGCTCCATCCACTCTCTGCTGGCTTCCAGTCAATTCCCTGGCTACCCACAATCAGGTTGAGCCTTTCTGGTACTGATCCCAGGTTGGTGGATTTGTATACATTCTAGGACCCTGTGGGTCTCTCCAGTGAACTCTCCTGTGAGGCTGGAAGTTTCTCCCACTGTTGCCTCAAACCCTACAGGTGTTTTCAGTCTCAGGCTTTGAGGCTCTATTTCTCCACACTGGAACCCTAGCTTGTGTGGTCTGTCTCACTCCCCAGATGTTCCTCCCTGTTTATCTGTACACAAGTGTGGGACCACCCAGTCTTCAAGCCACCACCTCACCAGGTCCTCCAGCAGCCACCTCGCCTACCCCAGTCCTCTAGCCGCTACCTTGCTGCATCTGGCTGCCCATCTCTGCCCCTCCTATCAGTCTGGATGAATGTTTCTTCTTTAACTCCTTGGTTGTCAGACTTCCATATAGTTAAATTTTCTGTCAGTTCTGATTGTTTTTTTTGTTTTTAAATTTGTTCTTGTCCTTGTTTTGGTTGTGTAAGGAGGCACAGTGTGTCCACCTATACCTCCATCTTGGCTGGAAGTCTAAAATGAAAATTATTTAAAAGATATAAACTTAAAGAATGCAACTAAAGCCTATGTTAGAAAAAAGGTTAAAACAGTACCAAAATAACCTTACCACAAAGTTATAAAAAGAATAGTAAATTAACCCCTCAAAGTAGAAAAAAGACAATAATAGGCTAAAAGAAGAAATGAATGAAGTAGAAAATAAACATAATAGAAAAGATCAAGAAACCAACAGTTCAATTCTTTGAGAAGAATAATAAAATTTATAAACATCTTATTAAAAGTGAAGATAATGAAAAAAGAACATGGAAAAGAACCAATACAAGAAATGAAAAATTGGGCTTCATTAGAGTCTCTACAGAATTAAAAAGGTAACAAAGGGATATTATGAAAAAGTTTATGTCAATAAATTTGAAAATTTTAATGAAATCAATAAGTATAACTGATACATAGAGAAATTATGAATAATTTTTATTTATGGAAGAACTTCAACCAGTAATAAAAATTCTACCTAATACTTATAAAGAAATAACTCCTATTTTATACAAATGCTCCAGAGAGAAGAAAAAGAAGAAACATTTCCCAAGACAGGATAAAGTAGATTATCAAAATCTCATAAGAACAAGACTAAACAATAAAGTTGCTTTCCAATCACTCTCTGGAGTATACATACACAATTCTAATAAAAATATTCCCAAATTGAGTATAGTCACATAGGACGGATAACATATTACAGTGACTCAAGGTTGTTTACTATATATGAAAAGACAGATTAAACAATTTTTTAAACAGGTGCATGAAATCAGATCTTCAATAGGCCTAGTAACGGTGAGATCATTTAAAATGGGGTGAAGAATATGGGCTAATAAGAAAATTGGTTTAAAGCCGTTGAAAAAAATTCTCTCTCCACTTTCATCTCATCCCCATTCTATACCATCGTACCTTGGCAGAAGATAGAGATTTATTTTTAGAAAAGATAACATAGAGGCTCTCTGGACTAAGAGAACAAGTGAAGGGCAGGTATGCTTTACCAAAAATGGAAATTTAACACACATGTACTCCAGTGTGCTTTATCCACTCAGCTTCAAAATGTCGGCTGCTCGGCTTTCAGCCCTCCAGGCGGGAGATTGCAAGAGTCTCTTCTAGAGAAACTGTTCAGTCAATAAGAAAAGACAAAATAGCACTGGAATCAGGAGTTTTACAACATCACCTAGCCAAATTACCCTATAATGTTACTTCTGTCAATTAGTTTCACTCACACGCTCAGAGTTTCCAATAAGTTTTATTCCCCTATTCTTAAATAGAAGCAGAACTATTAAATATCCTAGGGAAATAAACAGAAAAGAAAAGCAACATGGAAGAAACAGAGACTATGCAAGAAGAGCAAAAATCTCAAAAAAGATTATCTCTAATATCCTCAGAGCAATAGGAGAAGACAATGCAATGTTGAAATAAGAACAAGTGATCCAACACAGATCGGCAGCAAAGAGAATCCCTGGGATGTTGGCAAATGGGAATTGGAAGTGGCAGCTGTGCACTAGGTATGGAGCGCAACCTGTGCAGACTAAAGCAAGTCAGAATGTTCCAAGAGAGTTCACTGCAAAGGGTAAAACTGTTAGGATAACAGATGTGAATTAAAGTATTAAGAGATTTAGGTAACTGGCAGAGTGTTTAAGGTGGGCTTCTTTAGAGTATATAGTAAAATAAGCAAACAAAAAAAGGAACTTCTCATGTCCAGGAAAAAAAGAACAGGTTGTACAGGTAAGGAAACATGATCAGAGTTTACTGTGACTCAAGTCTGAATGATGTAATAATAATATAAACACTAAGTTTACCAAACCCAAGTACAATTTGGGTTTGTACCCAAGTACAAACCCAACTACAATTTTTCCATATTGACACACTAAGTATTTACCATTGATACCATAAGTATTAGAGGGCAGAGTGGCAGTAGAGGAAACTCAATGCTTACCTTCTATACTGGGAAGTCAACAAACAATGCCCACAGTGTAAATACCACAAGAATAAGACAAAAGAGTGGGAAGTGACTGTCTCTAGGGTGGGGTATCAGGAAAAGGAAACTAGGAACCGTTCATGTTCTTGACATACCAAGTGGAAGTAGCTGACCCTTTGATCTAAGTATATTTGTATTTGATAAAAATGAAAACTCTCTTTAAATAAGGAATGAGTAGGGAGTTAGCTGTTATGTTAAGGGGGGAAGACCATTAGCAATAGAGGGGTGCCATGGGCCAATGCTGCAAGGTAGGCAGCAACAGCATAGTACAGTGAGAGAACTACAAGCAGAAGCATGTTGCTAAAACATCCAGTCTGACTTATTGGGAGGTCTCTAGATCTCTTCTAGACATCTTCTAGGTGATTTCTATAGGGAACCGATCCACTTGGCATGGCAAATGTAGCCCAGCCATATCGGAAAACTGACAGGCATGAGTTGACACACAGGAAGCCAAACCCATGGATTGGCTTTCCCATGGGAAACCAGGCCTGCGTTGTACCTAGGCTGCTTTGAAGCTTGCTTTTTGCTAAACTCCCTCACCCTGAATTGAGGCAGTGAATGTTTACTGCATAGCTTTAAAGTAATTTCCTAAAATCTATGCTAAACCTCCCAAGTATGGAGTGTAACCAGTTCAACCACCTTTTTCCTTTACATTTGCAAATATCCTTTATCTTTGTAGTAATTAGCAACTTCCTCTCCTTTGTTATCTGTAAAAGGTAACCAACTAAAGCAAACCTGTGCATAATAATAAGGACCATCATCACTGTAATATGCCCAGAAAAGCAATAAAAGCCTGTCCAGGCAGGAGTCAGTGCCCACTCTCTCTCACTCAGAGAGTGGCCATGCTGTCCCTTTTTCTCCACAGGACTTCTGCAGTCCATGTGAATTTGTTCACCACATCCACAACACATGGACCCCGACACACGGACCCCGAGGGCCAGAGTCCACATCAGATTTCCACTTCTTGATCCATAGGATAGTATTGAAAGTGATACAGTGCCAACATTACTGATGGTGTGTGACACAGAGAGTGCACATAGTGCTTCCCTAGCATAGCTTGGACCGAAACTGGACTCTTCAACCAGGTAAGTTACAGTTAGTGTTTTGAATGAGGACCAAGGTTTACAAACTACTTATCAGCAGACTTTCAGAGAATCTGGGGGAATTTTGCTCAGAACTAAGCAAGAACTAAGCACCTGAGAACTAAGCAAGCTGGAGTGAGCCCTGAGATAGAAGAATCCTTGTATCTGGCAATGTTGGTCTTGCTAAAGCTGGCAGACAGGTGGCACCCAGCACTCTCAGGCTGGTGGAGATGAATGAGAAGGAAAAGAAGCTCCCCTAGGGTCTTGGAACTCTTGTGCTTTTGCTGGTCACTTGGAAGGAGGCCTCCTACGGTTGTAGGGGCTGTAGCTAAGACAAAGCTGCTGAAGTTAAGATAAAATAGGAGAAGGGTTTTGTTCCTTTCTTCTGGATATTGAATAACCCATACTGAGAAAGGTACACAACAGTCATTAACATAAAAGGAAAAATTCTGGTTTATAAAGTGGGAATTACATTAAAAAGTTAAGGGATACGAATTAAATAGTAAGCACTAGAAAAAGCAGATAAATTTTTTAAATCTTTTGTAATCACTATGCATATTTAAGGGAATAAACATCAAGGAAAAATTGTGTGCACTTATAATAATAACAGGGGGAATTGGAGAAAATGGAAAAGGAAATAACAGAGACACTAAATAATTACTTGCAGCTGTCTTAACAAATATAAAAGACTAGAGATTTGTCCCATTTGGGGATCAGATTTTTTTCACTGAAAGCATGAGAATTTGGAAGTGGCTAAATAATAGTGATATTGCTGATAAAGAAAGAGTATCTTTCATCTGATAAATCCAGACAAGAAACATCACAGGCAAATAGGAAATAAAGAACCAAAGTTTTTTAGAGATTCGTTTTTGAATTTGTGTTTTCATAAAAAGCAAGGGGTTCAGATAGTGGCTACAATACCTGCATGAAATTACCCTCCTCTTTGAGAAAAGTAACAACAAAATAGGCAATTTAATTTTGGCAAAAGAAGGACATTTAGAAAAGATGTAATCAGAAAGGAAATAACATATGTACTGTGCCTTTTGATATATGAAATGAACTATTAGATTAGAATCTACTCCCAAGTTCCTATCTGAAAATGGTAAAAACATACAGGCATGACTGCAACTAAGCAAAGATAAAGAAAATACTGCTGGCCCTACCCCATAGTTCTAAAGGTTCAGTTTGATTTGTTTCAATTTTCTCTGATTTAATAATCACTAAAGGATCATTTTACCCATAGCTGAATGCTGGGAGTAAAATTAAGCCATTATTCTTGACTTGGGGTGGTGAACACAATGCAGTATACAGACGTGCTGTGGAACTGTGCACCTGAAACCTGCATAATTTGTTAACCAGTGTCACTCCAATAAATTCAATAAAAAGGAAAAATACCATATATTTGATTTTAAAAAGATTTTTTAAAAATTGAAAAATCTTTTAAAAGTAAAATGAAGCTATTTGGGGAAGCTTTGTTGAACATGCTTTTTTAGGTCTATTTATCATCAACTGTGATCTGTAAATTTCTCTTCTTTAACAACACCAATGGAAAATGTAAGTCAAGCAAGTGTCCGGTCTGTTTTTTATGAGGATATCTGTAGTAACAACTTTAAAGCTTTGTTTCCATTCCTTACATTGATTCATTTTTGGCTTTAATTAGATTTCCCTCTTTTTATCTTTTCCACCCATCTTTAAATGGGAACAGTAAGACTGGCTCACCACACAGAACGTTTAGGAGGATATTGGTGTAAATAGTATTGACTTCACTGCTTCCAATCTGTAAAAAATATATATAAATATATATGTAAATATATATTTATTTATATATAAATATATAAATATATTTTTATATATATACACACACATTATATATTATTTAGTTTATGTTGCTTTTTATTTAAGTTTTAGAATCATAGCAACCTGACAAAATGACCTATGGTGAGCTACTTTACAATGTTCTCTCTCTCTCTCTGTCCCCCTGTCATCTCTCTAACTCACATACATAGATAATTTCTTAATTCAATCATACCTAAACATGTGAATAGTAAATTGTTAGGCTTGAAATGTTATTCTTATAATAAATATATAAAACATAACTTACTATATTAAAAATGTTCATTCTATTCCTAGGAAATCCAATCTAAAAAATGAAGATATGAATTGATATAAATAGAAATATACAAACTAACTGAATTCAGCTATAGAACTGAATACATACAAAAAAATTAAATGTGGCATTTTTCATCATGGAGAAAAGCAGGATTACCTATAAATGAGGTTAAAACAACTGGTGAACTTCTGGACAAGATGGAGGCATAGGTAGATACATTGTGCCTCCTTGCACAACCAAAAAAAGAAAACAACAAATTTAAAGACAAAAAAATAACAAGAACTGCCAGAAAATCAAACTGTATGGAAGTCCAACAACCATGGAGTTAAAGAAGACATATTCATGCAGACTGGTAGGAGGGGCAGAGACTGGCAGCTGGGGCAGAGAGGACTTGTGCCAAGGCAGCAGCTGGAGGACTGAGGAGGGCAAAGTGGTGGCTCCTGGACCAGGTGAGGTGGTGGCTGAGGGACCAGGGGTCCCACATTTGTGGGTGGATAAACTGGTAGGAACAACTGGAGAGTGAGACAGACCACAAAACTGAGGGTTCCAGCATGGGAAAATAGAGACTCAAAACCTCTAACTGCAAAAACCTATGGGGGTTGACTTGGCAGGAAAAACTCCCAGCCTCACAGAAGAGTTCATTGGAGAGACCCACAGGGTCCTAGAACATACACTAACATACTCACCTGGGAATCTGCACCAGAAAAGCCCAATTTGCTAGCAGGGGAAGTGACTGAAAGCCAGCCAAAAGCAGAGCAAGCTGGCATTGTTCCCTCTTTGACCCCTCTACCACATACAGCTCCACAACACAGCAATGTGGGTTGCCCCACCCTGGGGAACACCTAAGGCTCCACCCCTCACTACATAATAGGCACGTCAAGACAAAAAAAAATGGCCCAAACGAAAGAACAGATCGAAGCTACAGAACAAATACAACTAAGCAGCGAAGAGATAGCCAACCTATCAGATGCACAGTTCAAAACACTGGTAATCAGGATGCTCACAGAATTGGCTGAATTTGGTCACAAATTAGATGAAAAAAATGAAGGTTACACTGAGTGAAATAAAAGAAAATGTACAGGGAACCAACAATGATGGGAAGGAAACTGGGACTCAAATCAATGGAGTGGACCAGAAGGAAGAAAGAAACATCCAATCAGAACAGAATGAAGAAACAAGAATTCAAAAAAATGAGGAGAAGCTTAGGAACCTCCAGGACATCTTTAAACATTCCAACATCCGAGTTATAGGGGTACCAGAAGGGGAAGAGGAAGAGCAACAAGTGGAAAAGTTATTTGAACAAATAATAAAGGAGAACTTCCCCAATTTGGCAAAGGAAATAGACTTCCATGAAGTCCAGGAAGCTCAGAGAATCCTAAAGAAGGTGGACCCAAGGAAGAACACAACAAGGCACATCATAATTACATTAGCCAAGATTAAAGATAAGGAGAGAGTCTTAAAAGCAGCAAGAGAAAAGGAGACAGTTACCTACAAAGGAGTTCCCATAAGACTGTCAGCTGATTTCTCAAAAGAGACCTTACAGGCAAGAAGAGGCTGGAAAGAAGTATTCCAAGTCATGAAAGGCAAGGACCCACATCCAATATTACACTATCCACCAAAGCTTTCATTTAAAATGGAAAGCCAGATAAAGTGCTTCCCAGATAAGCTCAAGTTAAAGGAGTTCATCATCACCAAGCCCTTATTATATGAAATATTAAAGGGGCTTATCTAAGAAAAAGAAGATAAAAAACACATATAGTAAAATGACAGTAAACTCACAGTTATTAACAATCACACCTAAAACAAAAACAAAACAAACTAAGCTAACAGCTAGAACAGGAACAGAACCACAAAAATGGAGATCACATGGAGGGTTATCAACAGGGGAGTGGGAAGGGGACAGTGGGTGAAAGGTACAGAGAATAAGTAGCATAGATAGTAGGTAGAAAATAGACAGGGGGAGGGTAAGAATAGTATGGGAAAAGCAGAAGCCAAAGAACTTATAAGTATGATACATGGACATAAACTAAAGGGAGGCAATGTGGGTGGGAGGGGGTGTGCAGGGTGGAGAGGAGTGAAGGGGGGAATGGGACAACTGTAATAGTATAATTAATAAAATATATTTAAAAAATTAACACACACACATATACATATATTTATGTGAAGTACTGGTATATGTATAATTATATCTGAAAAGGTAGGTAGCAAGACTTGATTGTCTTTGGAAAGTGATCTCAATGTGGGGAAGGGAGGCTTTTTTATATATATAAACTTTAGGTTTAGGTTCACAGAAAAAATTGAGTTGGAAGTGCAGAGAGTTTCCAGATACACTTTGCCCCACACAGGCACAGCCTGCCCCACTGCCAGCGTTCCACACCAGCTGATGTTGCAGCTGATGAAGCCCCAGTGTCAGCTCATGATCTCCCCAAGTCCACAGTTTACATTAGGGTTCACTCTTGCTGTTATACATCTTACAGGTTTTGACAAGCGTACAATGGCATATATCACTGTTCTAAAATTCCTCTGTGCTCTGCCTGTCCATTCATCCCTCCCTCCCTCCCAAACCCTGGCAACCACTTTCTTTTTATTGTCTCCAGAACTTTGCCTTTGCCAGAATATCACATAGTTAGGATCATATAATAGATAGCCTCCTAATGAAGGAGACTTCCTGTTGCTCCATATTTTGTCATCATTTTGTCAGCATTTTGGATTTTGGTACATAGTAAGGCTTTTACTATTTTATACCTTCCCTTTCAGTATTATTAGAATCTTCTAATAACAGAAATTTTTAGATGCTAATAAGCATCATCTGGTATGAGATGATGAACCATTTTTACATTTAAAGGGATGCCCAGGTTTGCTTGGCTCATGTCACCACTGTAAGACCTTGGAGAAGGGGTGATGAAAGTGAGAAAACAGCTCTCCCTCTTAGAGCTTACCAAGCCACAGGGGACCACTCCATGAAGGAGAACAGAAAAGGAAATTAACATTTCTGGACACTTACTATTTTCTGCACAATACCTTTCCTACTGGTATTTACAGTACTGCGGCTAAATAAATCTAGAAAATGAGATTCACTTTGAATACTAGTATATTAAAAACTCTGAGAAGTACTAAAGTACAGAAAACTGATGAATTTCACTTGATACTGTTTTCCACAGTTATTCGATCATAGAAAGTACTTTTTATACATAGCCCCCATTAACATTAGGCAGAACACACTTGGGGAAATATTAGTCTATCTCTTTTAACATATATTATCTCATGTAATCTTAATAGCAATTCCAGGGGAAATACCTTATTCCATTCATTTTAAAAATGAGAAAATTGAGATTTCAAATATTCAGGTAATCTTAACTAAGGTCATGCTACCCATATATGGGATTCATACCCACCTGACTATTCCCAGCTCCGTAGTCCACACCCATGAAAATCCACCCAACTCAGGAATTAATCCATACTGGATTACCTTATTCTATTTTGATATATTTAGAATAACCATATTCTATGTGAAGTTGAAGCAATGACATAGGGCCAAACACCAGAATTTGAGACCCCTAACGCCATAATTTGGTCTATAAGGTGACTGTATGAGCTCAGCTGTTACAAACCACAATATTGTGATTCTCTCTGGTTAAAACTATTCTTTCTACAAATCATCTAGATTTTCTGAGCTTGATAAACTTCTGAGGAGTTGGCCATATCTAAGAAATTCAGATCAGCCGTGTAATTCAGGTAGTTCCTGAATCGTTGTTATACCTAACCCTATCCCTAATGTGCTCTCAAGGGCCCCACCAAGAGGTATCTGATATCACTGTAGCAGAACACAAAGGAAAAAAGGGGGCAGAGAGCACAGAAAATCTGACTATTACTCTGAATTTCCTTGCTTGTGTGAGTTTTGGTCAGATAAAATTCCAATTATTTTTTTCTGCATTAATTTTGTTTCCGGTAAAGTGCTCGAAGAATATACTTCCAGTTAAAGCTTTTAGGGTGGACCATTGCTCAAGCCATTTTCTGCTTTATTGGAGAAAGCATTTGAAAATATACCATCGGCAGAAATTCAGATATGGCTCTTGGGGGAAAGAAAGATGACTTAATAGGTCTCCCCACCAAACCACCTAACTTCTGTAATTGAATTAATACAGAGGATAATGGGGAAGAGGGATGGAAATGTGAGTTGTAACCACAATTTGAGCTGTGTACCGTTACATCATGGCATCAGTTTTTCCACTCAAGCTGGTAAATGACTATACCCAGAGATATGAGAACCCTTTCTGAGGAGATATAAATCAATGCAAACAGTCATCCAATTCTCTGTTGAAATGAATTTAAACCATATCTTTCCCCTTCTTTTAGCCTTGGGCTTTCATTTCATTTCTAGCTCACTGTGGTCTAAGTTCAATTTTTAAGGGATTTGATCCAGTTGCCTGGCTCTGAAACTTAAAAAAAAAAAAAAAATAGAACTAAGTCCAAACTGTCAAATCCTAAGATCTGGTTGACTGGAGTTTGTGAAAGGATACAGGAGTGAAGGAATATATCTCACCTAACTGGACCATAGAGAAGTTCAGAGCATATATTTATCATACCCAAATACTCCTATACTTAGTGGCGTAACACGTAATGCATTCTTATTGTCCACAAGTATCTGGGAGGACTGGCCTTTTTACCTTCTTGTCATAGTGGTTCTGCTAGTCACAGACTACAGAGTATTGAAATACTTATTGGTGTGAGTTTTGGTAAGATAAAATTACACTGTCCTTAATTACACTTCCATCTATGACTCTAATCATTTCTCCTCACTTTTCCCTAACTTATGGTACTTCCACGTATTTTTACTTCCGTGGATTTTTTTCATGTTGCTCTGTTTGCCTAGCATGCTCTTCTCTCTGACTGACTGTTCTAACCTCCCTCAAGTTCCAATGTAATCATCCATCACTCATCCATCTGGACTGCCAGGCTTTAAAAGACCATTTATCTTATTCGCTCATACATCTGTGGTCAGCCATGTGTTGGATAGGCACTCTGCTGATCTTGGTTGGGATCTCTCCCATGAACAGGCGTTGACTAGCTGTTAGCCAGGATAGGATGGTCTCAGCAGGGATATTTCATCTCTGCTTCATGAAGTCTCATTCTCCTGGAGGCTAGCCCAGGCCGAGGTAGAGTCCAAGAGAAAAGAGAAGCAAACAAGCTTCTTGAAGCCTAGGGTCAGAATTGGCACACCATTCTTTAATCCGCATTCTACTGGCCAAAGCAAGTCACAAGAACAGCCCAGGTTCAAGAGATGGAGACACAGACTTCACCTCATAAAACAAGCCTCAATGGGTAGAGGGTGGGGGCCATGGGGGCAGTTGCTATAAATAACTGAGAATGTCTTCATAATCAATTTATAATAGTATTTGATCTCTTTCTTTTTGTAGCTGAATCTTGAGGCACTCTGGGCACATCCAGAAAGGCATCCCAGCATCCAGGGCAAGGGTAGAGTGTGATTGTGCCTGCGTTCAACATCAGTAGAGCTCAAGTCAGTGACTTGAAATTACGTAAGCTTCCTCAAGGCAGGTAGGATGTGTCTGTGTGTATCTCCGTCACTCTCTACTTTTCCGTCTTCTTCCTTCCCACCCTATGGCATTCCTATATTTCCAGCACATTAAACTATGCCTGGTTCAGTCCTTAACACGTATTTGTG
Organism: Anoura caudifer; assembly: GCA_004027475.1. NCBI lineage: Eukaryota > Metazoa > Chordata > Mammalia > Chiroptera > Phyllostomidae > Anoura > Anoura caudifer. The sequence continues at coordinate 18,411 of PVKU01006879.1, forward strand.
AATGAAAAAAAGATTGAGTGAAAGGAGTCATTATATAAGAGCTTCTACTAACAGAGCCAGATGGTGAAAGTGAACCACATTCAACAGAGACTGGGGACAGCAGTAACTAATTGGTGCAAGGCAGATAAGAGAAATCAACCCTGGAGAAGAAACTTTGGAACTGAAGTAAAATGACAGCAGTGATGATGTTTCTGAGGTTTCTGCTTCTGCTGACGTGGGCATGCTAGGAATATTTAAACAGGCCATAGTACATACAGAAGGAGGTGTAATCCACCACAGAGACCAAGGGAGCAGGAAACCCAGCTCGTCGCTCTGGAAAGCAGTTGATTCTGGGTGACCGAGGCTGAAGGGATAGGGTAACCCCCTCTGGGGTATCCGGGTAGTTTTTACTCACTGGCCTGGGAGGTCTGGGAAGCCCCCAAGAACATGGAGATCTGTCAGTGAATATCAGGACCCCTGCCAGCAGGTGGGATTTAGGGACAGACTGCGGCAAATGACTGCATCCAGCTGGGAGGAAAGAAAATCTGAAATGACGAGAAATGAGCCATTGGAACCTGAAGACAGCAAAGTGAGAAGCTGATGGCATCTACCAAGGGAGGGCCAAGGAGATGAACGGTTAGTGCATCAGGGATTCCCTGGCTGCTCGAGGCCACGCACATATTTGACTCCCTTGTCCTTTAGTGAGCAGAAATGTGGTTTATAACGTCAGTAAAATCTGCATTGCTGGATGACAGGACTCACATTCTGCAGGGTGCATAACAACTTTCCGACATGTTGTCAGAATGTGTCAGGTCGAGTTACTGTGATTCTATTTCATGAGGATGTGACATACGGCGCCATTGCTGGCGATTCAGACGTTTCCTGTCAATGCCTGCCACTCACGGGTAATCAAACCCGAGTCACAGCAAGGCTTTTTGCATGAGAGTCAATTCCAAGTTTTACTTTTAATACCTGAGGTTTTGTGTTACTGATATTAAATAAAAACTCTTTGCAATGAATTTTAAATGAGGTAAAAGCTCTCACCAGAGATTTGTTAAAAGCAGATGAACAGCTGTTCCCTTTTCTCCCCTTTTTAGTAGAAGGGCTTTAAATTATATATTAACCAAAAAGGTAAACAGAATAAAATGGGCAATTAAATATTAATGGAAGATGTAGTGGAATTGTCCTGTGCTGCACTTAAAACAGCCTGAATGATTGAGCTGTGAATTGCTCTCCCCAAGGTATTGAAATATTCATCAGTGCTATTTAATAAATGTTCATATTCGTAGGCACTCATGTTTACACTACAGCACTTGCAAGAGAGTGCTTACTAGAGAAAACATGCTAATGGAAGGTGAACTTTCCTGTACAGTGAGTCACCTTAAATTATACAGAGTGTGCCGCTGAGGAGACAGGGAAATCTCTCCTCTGACAAATGAGGAGCTTGCATAAGAGAGGAACATCTTTTGTTAAGAGAATGACTGGGGATGGCAATGGAGGCATTGTGGCACCAAGACTATTTTGAGGTTTTTAAAAATTTATCTGGTTTGCATTTTAAAAATGTTTAACCTTTCCTGCCTGAAGCAGAGCTTCATCCCAAGGCTATTACTATAAACTGCCTACCTTATGGGAAGGGATGCAAGAGATAGCAAAAAGAGGCTACAGCAGGAAACCCTTGAACAACAAGTAAAAGCATTCCAGGTGACCGTGGAAACCGACACAAAGACAAACACAGCATTTACGGGCAGAGGCAGACACTGCCTCTTATCGCTTCCTCTCCTTGACATTTATTTAGTCATTCTTTCGCAAGAACGGCCGATACTGTATCACCTCAAGTGGGGCGCTTGATTGTTCTCGTAAGTTAAACAAGATCAAGGCCAATCAATACCTTGGAATTGGCTGATCCCTAGGGAAGATAGTAAGATTTACTAGAGCAGAGGAGGGAAAGGGGGTGTAACTGTAGCTGCTGGATTTCTCATGAGTGGGATACTAAAAGGAATATGCCCATCCAACTTAGACATCTATTACTCACCCAAATTCAGCAGCGTCACACAAATGTACCAGATCAGACTTAACTGGAGGCTTCCTTTGTGATGGCCCTTAATCATTATTCATGATTAATAACAACAACAACCACAAAAAAACTAGACTAATGTTTAGTCACTGAGAAAAGTGGATCTTGGTTCCCAGAGTAACAAAAACAGCCACACTGAGTATTATAGATGGACTATTTGGTCTCCATATTTCACTTTCCTGTAATAATATCATGCTTCCATACCTATGTCCTAGCTTCACAGTAGGTAGAATATACCTCTCAGCCCTTGTCTGGAGTATTGACCATGTAACTTGCTTTGGCTAATAAGATGGACATAGCCAGAAAAAATTACTCAAAACATTCATGCACAAGGGGCTTGCTCTCTTGTGCCCCAGCCTTTTGCCATGAGAAGAAAATGCCTCCAGTAGCTGTTGATCCGAGGAGGATGAGAAACTCTGTGACACCAAGCCCGGCCGAGTCCACCTAGATCGGGGAACTCTAATTTGCTGGTGTGTGACCAAAATGCTACCTTTTTATGCCTCCCAGTTTGGAGTTTGTTACATAGCAGTATTATGGCATTGTCAAGGTCAGAGAGGATCTGTAGACTGACAACGGACAACTATTGATTATTGTTTTTCTGTTTATTAATGTTTTAGAGAAGAGGTATTATGCACCTAATATACCATGTAAACTTACATCTGATGCTGTGTTCCTTCATGGAAGGACATGGCCTTTCACCCACATTGGAACACTGGACCCTTCCTTGGCTTCTCTTTCTTCTTTAACATAATATCTTCAAAAAGGTCATCAAGTCCTGTTGGTTCAAGTATATGCACGCATCTTCTCCCCATTTACACTGCCACCATCTACTTCCAAGTGCTAGAATTCTGATTTTTACAATGGCTACTCAGTTGCCCTCCAATGTCTACAGTTTATCAGAGTCATGTTTCTAAGAAAAATGGAAAACTTCCTACTGGTTATATCATTGCCCTCTCTACATCACTGTCATAAATAAATACCTATTAATAGTATTTAGAACTTCAACATAAACCTCCATGACTCAAAAATCTGTTCTTAATTGCACTTCCTTATATTACTCTAGTCATTTCTCCTCACTTTCCCCTAACTTATGGTACTTCCACATATTTTTACTTCCATTGACTTTTTTTTCATGTTGCTCTTTTTTGCCTAGCATGTTCCTCTCTCTGATTCACTGTTCTAGCATCCCTCAAGTCCCATGTAATCACACACACTCCTCCCTCTGGACAGCCAGACTTTAAAAGACCATTTATATTATGATATTATAAACATTTACTGCCCAGTGCACGTTCCCCTTAGACTTATTTAAAAGTAGGAGAAAAAAGAACCTAGCACATAGTAGATACTCAATAAATGACTAAAGTTAAATACAAAGGCAACACTTTTTAAACTAATTCTTTTTGAACAGTATATGATTTAGATTACTGTGATGCCTTAGAACTGAGGAAAATTGGCAGCAGTGTAATATATGAATAAGGAACTACTTAGGGATAGAACAGAAATAAAGAGGTTCTTTGGGGGTTAGTATATATAAACAGGGCAGTAAATTAGAAAATGATTCTTTTATATTTGAATAAGTGACTTTGGAAAGAATGATCATAGCAGAATCTTGAAGTTTGTAGGCATAACTTAGGTTTTTCTGATTGTGGGATTTCAAGGTAATAGGGCTAAGTAGCAGAAAAACCTTAAGGCTATCTGAGTAAGTATAAAAATTCCAGGTGAAAGATGAAAACAACCCAAATGTCCATCAACTGTTGAATGTGTATGCAAATGTGGTATATCCACATGGTGGAATATTATCCAGCCATAAAAAAGAATGAAGTACTAATATATACCACAACGTGGATGAAAGTTGAAAACATTATTCTAAGTGAAAGAAGTCACAAAGAACAATATATTCTATGAGTCCCTTTACACGAAACATCCAAAATAAGAAAATATATTGAAAGTCAGAAAATAGATTAGTGCTTGTTTAGGGCTGGAGGAGATAAGAATGTTGGAAGGTGATAGCAAAAGGATGTAGAGTTGTTGTTTCTGTTTTTGTTTTTTTAAGGCAGTGAAAATGCTCTAAAATTGATTGTGGTAATGGTTGCACAACTCTGTGAATATACTAAAAGCCAGTCATTGAATATTTTAAATGGGTGGATTTATTTCAATAAAGCTGTTACCAAAAAACTATCTTTAAAAATTAATTCCAGTTTTATTCATAAGAGAATAGGCTCTGTGTTTTATTACAGCCTGGGAAAAGGACTCCAATGATTTGATCAGACATGGGTTGAACCTTAGATGTGCGTTGAAATAAGGCAATGAAATGCTATAGATAAACAGCCTCAGAAAATACTAAAGATAACCGGGATGGGCACTGAAAGCCAAACACAACACGCTAAATGACTTACTGTGCTTCTATTGTTGGCAATGATAGCTATAGTTGCTGCACCAAATGACAAAAACTGAGAATCAACTATGAGCTCAACTCTAAAGATAAGTTTGCAGGAACTGTAAAATATAACTAAACATAGTACCTATCCCCAATAAGTTAATTACAGTTGGAAAGACAAGAAAACACACATGAAAAAATTAGTAAGGTAATATCATGAATTAGTTAAACGTTTCACTACTACTGTAACAGGGTGCAGCCGGCAGGGGGGTGGGGAAGCCAAATTGGGATTTGTAATGGGATCCAGAACTCAGAGTGTCCAGGAATTATTAGAGAAAAATATATATATAATGTCCTCACTCCCACCAGTCTGAGCTTGGGGATGAGACACATGGAGCAGGGCCATTGAGAGCTGTTTTGCATAGCAACAGCTTTGCAGCTAACCCCTGGCATGGTCATTTAACATATGTATAACCTTTAACGGGTTTAATAGATATGTTAAATAGCTGTGCCAATGCTTTGAGCCAGGGGGATGGGAGTGATTTCAACCCAGGATGCAATTGGGAAGCAACTCCCCCTGATTACAGTGCCTGTGTGAGAGCTTGGAGATGATTGGCTCCACACCTTGGGGCCATGCCTGCCCAGACTTAGTATGGCAGCCCAGTAAAGCTTGAAGGACCCAGGAATGCTGGCAGGTGTAATTGATTGTGGGAGGAGTCGGAAATGGGGCCACAGAGGAATATTGGCACAGAGATTTAAACCCAGATGTGGCAGCCACGACAGGAATCACCACACGGCTTGGACAAGAGTTAAGATTATGAGGCTCTGGGGTGCTCCCTTTTGCCACATGGCTTAGGAAACAGGAGCGACTTTGCCTGAAAGAAAAGGGGTGAAAGAACTCTTGCTGGTGGGCCAATGAGAAGGTGCCACATGACTTTGGATTAACTGGAGATTGTGGTTGCAGCACAGTTGATGGTGATGGAAGCCTGAACCATGGACTTGCAATTCTTTTCCTTAGATACAGTACCCCGGACTGGGCAAAGGGGAAAAGGAAGGACTGTGAGCGTTTTTGGGTATTCTAAAGAACTTTAGTATTTTAATGAAAACATTAAGTCATTACTTTAAGTCTGTATAACTTTTAAATAAATAATTCCTTTTCTTTTCACCAGTCTCTGGCATTAAGAGACGTCTTTCCTCTGGCCACAGGCAAATCAAACCTAGTACAGGGAGGGGAACCCCCAGAGAAAAGGGGGGTCCTTTTGGTAATAGTATATCATTCACTCGCCCCTTGGATCTGTTCTGTAACACTACATAGACATAAAACAAAATAATGTGTTATTCATTAATAGTTTTTGAATTATTTAGCCATTTAAAAAAAACTGGCTAAGATTTTTATCAAAGCATTTATAAAAATGAGGTCCATTGAAATGGGTCCAAAATCACAATTATAGCATTTCTATTCAATAAATCATCTCATGCTATCATGAAAATTTTCTCTTTGTCATGATGTGGTAAGGTAAGTATATAGAAACTGATTAATCTTGAGTACAAGTAGATAAGAAAAGTTGTGAATTTTAGTAAGACTACAGAATAGTATCCTAATTAAGACTGAAGCAAAATACAAACAGGAAAACCTTTAACTTAATTATGAGATTAAAAATAAATTGGGAACAACAGAAGAAACACTACCTCTAGTAGGAGGATACCAAGACTATATTTAACAGAGATACTTCAGTGAGAAAAGTACTAAACTATATCTAAGCATTTGTTTAATAGTTTCCTTTAAAATCCTTCTTAAATACATTTTTTAGAACTAGAATTAGATTTGGCTTCTTTTTTTAAAAAATATTTTAATTGTTGTTCTTGTACAGTTTTCTGTCTTTTACTCCCATCCCAGCCCACCACCCCAGCCCTTCCCACCTCCCTCCCATTTCCACCCCCCCTAGTTTTCATCCATATGTCCTTTATACTTGTTCCTGTAAACCCTTCCCGTTTTCCCCTGATCTTCCCTCCCCTCTCCCCTGTGGTGACTGTCAGTCTGTTCTCAATTTCAGTGTCTTTGGTTATATTTTGCTTGTTTGTTTGTTTTGTTGATTAGGTTCCTGTTAAAGATGAGTTCATATGGTATTTGTCTTTCACTTCCTGGCTTATTTCACTTAGCATGATGCTCTCCAGTTCCATCCATGCTGTTTCAAAGGGTAGGAGCTCCTCCTTTCTTTCTGCTGCATAGATTTGGCTTCTTAAAAATTATGTTATATAAAAACAAAACAAAATTAAATTTAAAATGTGGACTATTTTTATTGAGAAATTTCTAAGAATCCTAGCTTGCTGGATCATGAGACCATTATTCAACCGATGCCCAATATATTATAGTTACCAAGGAAGACTATCGTGAGTGTAAACTTATAAAGTAACAGCAAACATCAGAGTCACATGTAAGAATTTTACTTTTGAAACTTGATCTAATGAACATGAAGCCACCAATCAACACAGAAGAATTGGTTCTTCCAATTTACTTTTGTTTGCTAATTTCCTTCTGATATGTTTATAGAGCATTTGGATATTGTGTAGAGACAACTTTCAATGTTGTATAAGTAAAATAGGTATATAAAATCTGTCCAGAAAGTATCCAGCCATGTAGTATAAAAAAGAGACATTTACTGAAGAAGATACAAGAAACATTGTATGTAAGACAATAACACCTCGGTCCCCTTCAAAGTAGGTGCCTTGGGACTTCACACAGTTCTCCCAGTCACTAACAACTTCCCCATTGTATTTTCCTGAATCTAATCGATGGTTTGAAATGTCTACCCTTTCAAAAGTAATTTTAGTCTTTGGAAAAGCCAGAAGTCACAGGGCACTGATACTGGGCTGTAGGGGGGCTGAGTGACCTGGGTGATTTGATGTTTCACCAAAACTCGGCATGAGATGTGATACATGAGGGGGTATATTATCATGATCCTCCAATCACCAGTTGCCCATAGGTGTGGCCTTCTGAATCATCTCAATAGTTTCTGCAGAGGAATATTCAAGCTTAATACAAGATTTGATGCAGATTAGTTGCTCTACTCATTCATTCATTTTGAATACAACAGCCACACAGTATACATGCTTATTCAACAGCATCTACCACCCCCACTGACTAGTACAGTGAAGTCATCTTTGTTCAGGCATGAACACTCCAATCCACTTTCCTGGGCTGCCAGGTTACATCGATGATGTGCAAATTGTTCTCATTATATCAACAATGGTTGGACAGGCCTCATATGATGAGTGTGGTAACTAATTGAACATCAATTTAAGTGCTGATAGTTAATGAGACAAAATTCTCAGGGTCAGTCATTTTACTAGTTGAGCATGATTACATTCTACAAATGATACATTAAACTGTAAAAAGAAGCTATCTGAGTCAGTTCGAGTCTCTTTTTCTTGATGAAACAAAGTGAAAAAAAAAAAAACAAGGAAAAGTACAAGAGAAAGGGTGGCAGAAAGAGGAACAACACTTCGGCTTTCAACCCCTCCTTCCACAGTGTGACTACCTCTTCCCTGCATGCACTATTTGGGTCCTTGAAAACTCATCCAATATTCGAAGCAGCTAGTCTGTCTTCCATATCTCACCCTAGACCTTGAACCAACCCAGAAGTCCAAACAAAAATACTGCCCCTAATAAAGTAGATTCTACCAAACCTAGTCCTATAGAAAAGAGAAATTTATAATCTTTTTTTATAGTTTAATGTATTTTAACAGCAAACATACAAGAACAGCACAGAAGACACACAACATTAAAAACATACTTGCATGTAGAACAACTCAGTTAAAAAAGTACAGTGAACGGATGGAATCTACTGTATGATAAAAATGCTACAAACGCCATTTAGTTGCTATCAATAAGAAACGTACTTGTTTTTAAAAAATCCAAATTCTGGCAGTGTCTAGAAAAATCTAACAGGTTTATTTATATTGTTATAAAGTTGAACTGCTGAAACTTGTTCACTGAAACATCTTTACTTGCACTAATGCTTTTTGTCCCTGCATTTATATTTAAAAGATTCATACACAAATGAAAATTGAAAAACTGCCAATACCTGATTTCTGTTCCCTATTTTCTGCTTGTGATCATATACATAGGTACCTCTTGACCACATGAAAAAAAAATCTAATGTTCAGAACTACCAATAACAAAAAGAAGAGAATTTTCTTTTTTAAAGAATGAAATGTTTCCCATCATAGTGGATTCTTAATCATGTCCTACACATATGTGGCGTGCTACCTGGATGTCTTTGGGCATAATTGTTACATGTTTGGCATGGATAGCACACAGGTTGGTATCTTCAAAAAAGCCAACCAGATAGGCTTCACTCGCCTCCTGCAAAGTACCCATAGCTGTACTCTGGAAGTGCATTATGTTTTGAAGTCCTGAGCAATTTCTCGCACCAGACGATGGAAGGGTAGTTTGCAAATCAGAAGTTCAATGGATTTTTGATAATGTCTAATTTCACAAAGTGCTACAGTACCAGGCCTGTAACAATGAGGTTTCTTTACCCCTCCAGTAGAGGGCGCACTCTTGTGAGCAACTATTGTAGCCAGTTGCTTCCTTGGTGCTTTGCCACTACTCAATTTACAGTCAGTCTACTTTATGTAAGCTATAGTATAGAGAACTCTTTGCTTACCCTCCTTCTTTAGCTGGAGCTCAGTGAGCTGGAGGAGATGCTGGCATTACAGGGTGATGGCCAGAAATGTATAATCTTGTTCAAGGGAGGAGACTGACCTTGTTAGCACAAGTATAGTAATAAGAATACCATTGAGCAAAATAAATATCAGTGAGAGTGTTGTAAAGCATCCAGAAGGAAATTGGCTATTTTAAACCATGGAACTAACGTGAGTCATTGCTAATAGCTGCTTATTTATCACCAGCATAAAAAGATAATTTGGCTAAGCTAATGAAGTAATTCTAGCTTTTAACTGAATGCTAGTTATTAATTGAATGCTACTGAAAAACAACCAAGAAGGAACACTACACAAAGGAGTGAGTGCAACCAGTTTCCATCTTAGTATATTAATATTTTCTTGATGCTGCTGATAATATTTCAGTGGCATAAATATGGAGCTATTAAACTGTTGAAGAAGATTCTTATGGAGGGAGATAAAAACCTAGATTTAGCACATCATAAGGACAATGTAAAAAGGGCTGGGCACAAAAAATTGTATGTATGTATGTGTGTATGATTTCCTTTGCTTTTCCTTCCATCTCACTGCAGGTGAAAAAATATCCCTGGCAGTAAAGTATTGATGTTGGATTCAGCCAGATATGGCATTTAATTCTGACTAATACTTTCTATGGTGTTACCTTAAATGTGTTGTTTAACTTTCTAAGCCTTAATTTCTACCTTCTCTGAAATGAGATAATAAATGTAATTTAAAAGTAAACTAATTTATTAAGGAGTATTATTTTTCTGGAGTATAAACAATAAAGTTTTATGGGTTTTTTCCGATACATTTCTCCAAGTCTACTACATAGAACCTACCCTTCCTTCTGTGTAGTAAGCCCCTTAATGTAATTGTGGCAGATTTCACATTTTTTCAGTGAATCCTAGTTATTAGAACAATCTTAATTTCAGTATTATTGGAAGCCACAGTCCTGTTCACATTGAACTTTAATCCCATATTTGCCTCAAGTTCTCTCCGCCCCCATGGTGGGATGGAATGTGACCCCAGAAGTCTGGAGTTGAGTAGAGGATAGTCAGCTCTTTGTCTGCCCCACCCACCCATCCACCCAGCCTTTTGTACCTTCACCAGTCCCAGTGTTTATCTCCCACAAGTTGGGCAAGAGTAAAGCACAGACGGGAAAATGTTTCTTCCTTGGCTACGCATGATACATTCCTCTCCTTTGCTTCACTGACTGTTGTTCAGGCCTGTTTACGTACTCTGGGATGGGGATAGCCCTGGCAGGCCCCACTGATGAGTTCACACTCTATTCCCCAGATAGGCATTTGCTCAGCCTCCATGTGCTGCAGCAAGCCTGTGACGTCCAATCTCATTTACCCTCCTTGGTCAACTCCCGGCCTGAGCTCCCACAGAGCATTCAGGTAACCATTGTATAGTGAGTTCCTACTATGTACTAGACATCGATGGCCCTAGTGACAATCAAAGGAAAAATCCCTGTCCTCATAGTCTGAAGTGTCTTAGAGTCGGATAGAAAGAAAACAAAGAATACTAAATAAATAAAATGTACTTGTTTATATAGCAATAAATAATATGGACAAAAATAAACCAGGTAAGAGAAATGTGGAGTGCAGGGGAATGGTTGCCCTTTTAAATGGTATGGTAGGCCTTGCTGAAATGGTGATGTTTGAACAAATAGTTGAAGAAGGGGGGAAAGTGAATCATTTAGTTACCTGGGGAAAACAGTTTCCAACTAGAGGGAGGAGCCAGTAAAAATAGTTTGAGGTTAAAATGTACTTTGAGGGTCCAAGAGATAACAAGGAGACCAGTGTGTCTGGAGTAGAGCAAGCAAGGGTAGCCACAACACAAAGCAGTCCAGTTTACTGAGGACTGGAGTGTGTTTATACAAATAGGCACCCATGCTTTTTCTCTCTCTCTCTCTCTCTCTCTCTCTCTCTCTCTCTCTCTCTCTCTCACACACACACACACACACACACAGAGACACCAATTGATTGATTAAAACTCTTGATTTTAACTTAGTTATATCTAAGGTCAGAATTTATATAATATAAACAGAAGGATAATAGGATACTTATAGATTGTAGGAATTGGAGTCAGCTATCTGAGTAAAAATCCTGACTCCTCTACTTATTATTTTTGTGACTTTGTCAAAGTAATACAACCACCCTACATTTCAGCCTTTTTTTCCCTGCAAAATGGGGTTAAAACTAGAATCTTGGATTTCAGTGAGATAATGAAGTTAATGCCTAAAAGCATATAGTACACTGTCTGTCTGAGGTGATTTTTTAGAAAAATAATTTCTTTATTTTTCAATTACAATTGACAACCAACATTAAATTAGTTTCAGGCATACAACACAGTGATTAGACTTTACATAACTTTACATAACTTATGAAATAACCACCCCACTAAATCTAATACCCACCTGTCCCCATAAATAGTTATTATAATATTATTGATGATATTCCCTATGCTGTACTGTACATCCCCATGACTATTCAGTGACACCAATTTATCCTTCTTAATCCCTTCACTTTCTTGTCCATGGTGATTTTAATGGGCAGCAAAGGTTAGGAATCAGTGCCGAAACCTATGTTTGGCTGGCTTATTTTTGCTCATCTGGTCTCAACTAAATTGTCACCTCTTCAGAGACTTTCTCTGATAGTCATTAGGGATGTTCATATATTCTAGTACTCCTCCTTCCAGGCACTTCTATGATTGGATTCCCTCACATCCTTTGAGATTAGGCATGGCCATGTGACTTGTCATGGCCAGTGAAATTTCAGCAAATGTGGCACATAGACTTTTACGCACACATGACATGTGTCAGTTTTAAGAGCCAGTGTGTGATTCACCATATATGCTCTTCCCGCTATAATGATCATAGACCTTCTGACATCCTGTGCTGCTGCAGACTATGATGAGGATAGCACAACCTTCCTGCCACCTTACTATCTGTACTGAAGATGTAGCTTGAGCAAAAGCAAGGCTTTGTGCTGTCAACCTACCAAAGTTTGGGGATTATTTACTTCACAGCATAATCTAGATGCTTGACCGATGCACATTGGTTGACTACATTATATAAAGCAATTTTCTCATCTCTCAATCACTCTCTAGCCAATCTTCAGATTGAATTTTCATTATAGTACTATACTATCCTTTGAAATCATCTCATTCACATATGTATGAGAAGAGAGAGTTTATTTATGTTGATCTCGCTGTATCTTCAGCACAATAATGGAGCTTAAAACTATTGAAAACTTAATAAATAATAATTAAATGATTAAACTTTACAGTATACATACCCTTTTTTTTAAAGTATATTTCCTTCATATGCTATTACAGTTGTCCCATTTTTTCTCTCCTCTACTCCCCTCCACCCTGCACTACCACACCCCCCTCCAACATCCTTTCCCCCTTAGTTCATGTCCATGGGTTGTTTTGGCTTCTCCATTTCCTATACTATTTGTAACCTCCTTCTGTCTATTTTGTACCTAACATTTATGCTTCTTATTCCCTGTACCTTTCCCCCACTCTGGCCCCTCCTCACTGATAACCCTTCATGTGATCTCCATTATGTGATTCTGTTCCTCTTCTATTGTTTGCTTACTTTGTTTTTCTTTGACTTTTTAGGTTCAGTTGTTGATAGCTGTGAGTGTTGTCATTTCACTGTTCATAGTTTTTTATCTTCTTTTTCTTAGATAAGTCCCTTTGACTTTTCATATAATAAGGACTCAGTGATGAGCTCCTTTAATTTGACCTTATCTGGGAAGCACTTCGTCTGCCCTTCCATTCTAAATGAAAGCTTTGCTGGATAGAGTAATCTTGGATGTAGGTCCTTGCCTTTCAAGACTTTGAATACTTTTTTCCAGCCCCTTCTTGCCTTCAAGGTATCTTTTGAGAATCAGTTGATAGTTTAATGGGAACTCCTTTATAGGTAACTGTCTCTATTTCTCTTGCTGCTTTTAAGATTCCCCCTTATCTTTAATCTCAAGTAATTTCATTATGATGCATCTTGGTGTGTTTCTCTTGGATCCACCTTCTTTGTGACTCTCTGAGCTTCCTGGATTTGCATGTCTATTTCCTTCACCAGATTGGGGAAATTCTCCATTATTTTTTCAAGTAAGTTTTCAATTTCTTGCTCTTCCTCTTCCTCTTCTGGCACCCGTATGATTTGGCTGTTGGAATGTTTAAAGTTGGTCCAGAGGTTCCTAAGCCTCTCCCCATTTTTTTAAATTTTTGTGTCTTCATGCTGCTGCCGTTGAATGTTTATTTATTCCTTCTGCTCCAAATTGTTGATTTGAGTCTCAGTTTTCTTCCCTTGACTGTTGGTTCCCTGCATATCTTTCCTTATTTCACTCTGTATAGCCTTCACATCTTCCTTTATTTTGTGTCCATATTCAATCATTTCTGTGAGCAACCTAATTATCAGTGTTTGAACTCTGCAACTTATAGGTTGTCTATCTCTTCATCACTTAGATGTATTTTTTTCTGGAGGTTTGGTCTGTTCTTTCATTTTGGGTCATTTTTTTTTCTTGGCTCACCTGTTACATTGTAAGTGGCAAAGCCCTAGGTATTCACCAGGGCAGGGCAACCCATTTTGCTGTGCAGTGGCACTCTCTGTGGAGGTGGGGCCAGAGAGGAAAAAATGCTGCTTACTCAGCTCTTGCCCAGCTTTCAAGAGACTGGCAGTTTCTCTCAATGCCACAACCCCCACAGGTTTTTGCAGCCAGAGATTCTGAGGCCTTATCTTGCCCACACTGAAATTCTGGGTTGTGCAATCTGTCTTGCTCCCCAGATTTATCTGCATGCAAATATGGGACCACCTGGTTTATCTGCACATGAATGTGGGACCACCTGGTCTACCAGACACCACAGCCACCACCTTGCCAACCCAGTCCACTAGCCGCCACCTTTCTGTGCATCCTCTTTTCCTAACTGCCCATCTCTGCTCTCCCCCCCACCAGTTTGGATGAATGTTTCTTCTGTAACTCCTTGGTTGTTGGACTTCTACACAGTTCAATTTTCTATCAGTTATGGTTGTTTTTTGTTTTTAAATTGGTTGTTTCCTTGATATGGTTGTATGAGGAGGTGAGGTATCTGCCTATGCCTCCATCTTGGCTGGAATTCAGTCTAAACCCTTTTATTTGAAGTCTTATATGTACCAGCCAATTTTGTTATAAACCTAAATCCAGTCTAAAAAAATAAAGCCTTTCAAAAATAAAGTTAGCCCTCATCGATGTAGATCAGTTGGTTGGGTTTTTCCCACCAATGGAAAGACCATCAGTTAAATTCTGACAGGACATATATACCTGGGTTGTGGCTTCAGTCCCTGGTCTGGATGCATATAAGAAGCAATCAATCAATGTTTCTCTCCCTCTCTTTTTCCCTCCCTCCCACTCCTTTTAAAATAAATAAATAAACTAATTAAATAATTTTTAAAATATTAAAATGAATTAATGTCCATGATCAAAGTAAAAAATGCAGACTTTTATAATAGTAGTCATTTCCTTCTTGTTTACAACTTAGTAAAAGAGGCTTTCCGGATTTTAAGGGTGATTATTGTTCACAGTCATATCCCATCTCAATTTTAAACCAATTGAGAAACTGGCTGATAAATAAGGCCCCAGACTGAAGGAAATTAAGACATAATCTTTGACTTTTAGTCATGTGACCAAATTCTGGCCTTCTAATATTCTCCCATCCTGAAGTACAAACTTTCAGAGATCTACTTAAAAAAAAAAAAAATTTAGAGAGAGAGAAGGAGGAGGAAAGAGAGAAAGAGAAAGAGAAATATTTATTTGTTGTACTACTTATTTATGTATTCATTGGTTGCTTCTTGTATGTGCCCTGACCAGAGATCTAACCTGCAACCTTGGCATATCAGGAGGACACTCTAACCAACTGAACTACCACACCAGGGCCTCAAAGATCCACTTAAAGAACATGGGTCTACAGTGTAAGAACAGCTTAATTAGAATTGCAGCCTTATACCCACCGTGCCCTGAGAGTGGAGATAGAGACAGATGTGAGCTCTGGCCTAATCACTGGGTGCCTATACATATAGGTAGAAACAAGCATAGAACCCAAGCTCCTAACGTCAAACAGCTCTAAAAGAAAGAAACTAAACACATCCCCAAATATCACCTATCAGGGAAATTGGTCCCCCTTTCTCCTAAAAGAAATGAGTGAGGATATGTAGGAACAAAGGCCAGAAGAATTCCTCCAATTCTTTTCCATTCTGGCAGTGAAAATTTTTTCCTTTTGTGGAAATGTGAGGACTGTGGGATGTGAGGTAGGGAGGAAATAAGTGTACCTCAATTTATAGCCAAGGCAAATCTGAAAGGCAATTTCTTATTTCAGAATGCCTAGGTAAATTTGACCATGTTCTTTGAATAGCAATGGAGCAGTACTGGCTCTCTCCCCATATCCTTTCATATAAAGATACCTAGTGAATGACAACATTGCTCTTTTCATAGCAATAATTAGAACTCATTTATGGAGATTCAACCAATAGTTTGTAATTATGATTAGAGGATCTTAACAATGAAATCACTTCTCTTAACAATAGTACTTGTACTGCAGAGTCCATGAAAAAAAAATCAAATCTTTTCTAAAAATGTAAATTAAAATAACTGGCTAAAATAAATCTTTAATGAAAGTTTATTACATCCTCTTATACTTTCCCTAGATCCCTCAGTATAAATGTAAAAGTATCTTAATGCTAATTTAGGCAGTGAATAAGCCATTCTCACTGTGGATTCAAGCTGAGAATTTAGCTCCAGATACTAAAATGCTTGCACTATACAGAAGCATCCTTAAAACTGACTTCTGGCACATGTTTCTGACACACCAAAGAGAAAATTAAGCTACTTATAATACAGCAAAATGGTGGTTTAACAACAGAAGCATCTTCTTGCCAAGAGCACTAATCATCCTTAGATGAAAGTAATGTGAAAGATAAATGTTTGCCTAAAAACATTCCACGGAACCCCCAACCTTTCTGGACTTGGAACACACAGAATTTAAGAGTTCTGAGTGACCTTAAGATTATCTAGTGGTTTCATAAGTTCTTTAGCTTCTACTTTTCCCACACTATTCTTGCCCTCCAATGATGGGGGAGAAATGGGACAACTGTAATAGCATAATCAATAAAATATAATTTTAAAAATTAAAAAAAGATTATCTAGTGGTGATTCACAACCTGGCAGGGACAGGGATCACTCCTATTAAGAATCACTGTATGGAATAAGAGATGGTACTGAATGGAGCATGTTATAAATATGAATGGTATCATCGCAGAAGAAAGGACCAAAAAAATCCAAAATTCTTATTTTTCAGATTAGAAAATGACAGCATGAAGAAGTGAAGTTGCTACTTCAAGTCGCATGACAGGCAAGTTAACTGAAGTCAGAGCTAGCCTTATTTTCCAGTGATTTATGTCAGTGGTCTTTCCTCATGAGTAATTTACATTAAGTGTAAGACTTCATATCATTGCATATTTTAGTAGTATCGTGGCTCTGTCCAAACTATTAAAAGTGCACATTTTTCATATAAGAGTGACTAAGAGTGAATTTTCATTGGACAGTTATGCCAAAGCCTCTTCCAAAGCCAAAGACTGTCCTGGACTTGGGCAAGTAAAATTCTTCCAAATTTGTGCCTATTCCAATATAATGGCAACATCCATTTGTGTCTATTTCTTGTAATGAAGTAATTTCCATGGTACTCATAGCATCTTGCCTCTCTAGAAACAGAGTTTTGATTCCCCATCAGTGCATTTCTCATAAGAGGGAGACAGCAGATTCTATAGCAAAGCTAAGGTTTACAGTAAGGACCTTGCCAAGAAGAAATTAGTCCACCAGTCTGTAGGGGAATCTGACATTTTAGTTTCCTGAAATTTCTCTTTTTATTTTCATCTACATATCAGCTGTGTTTACAAAAAATGAAGTACCCAAGAAAATGCCAAAATGTTACATTTGAAGTGAAAGAATAGAGTTTGTAATTTGTCACTGGAGACAAAGATTATGGTCACCCTCTAGCCAAATCAAGACACATTAAGCTAAGTTCATCTGAAGACTGCAGTAATCATTTGAAATAAAACTTTACTGCTTATATAAATGCCAAATAAATAAATTAAAAACAAGACACTCAAATATCTTTCCCTTATCCTTTTGTAATGAAAGAAACACTGAAGAGGGTTTTTCTAAGCCTTCTTTCCCTATTCTTTCTATAGTCAATAATTGAATAAGAGACCCATGATTAACTTGAATATGATAAGGATTTTTATTTGAAATTCAATAAATTTCCCACTCTGCACAAGTCTCTTTTTCTATGTCTTTTTTCCTTACTTCACTGTAGCTAAAATCTAATACTGAAATGCCTAGTTAAGAACTGAAATAAACAAATCACCTCAAAATTCGTAGCACCAACCTAGTAGACAGTTGTTGATGCTCTTGCTCTTGTTACTTGTATAGCACTTACTCATTTGTGAAATGCTCCCATATACACTAACTTATGAAACTCCCTCAACAGTATCCATGTATAGGAAAAATGGGCATTTTAGACAGGGATTCAATAGAGAAGGAAAATATGACTGAAAGATTCTATGACTTGTCCAACATCACAAAAATGGCAAGTGGTAATTCTTTACCTCCCATTTTTAAACATCAGGCATTCTATATCACTCCTACAAATGAGCTTAGAATTTTAGCAGTTCTGCAATATAAATATTAGTAAGGCAGGGAGAGAAGCTTTTCAAAGATTGTGCAGTGCCTTTTAGGGTTCTTTTTTTGTGACCTATTCTAAGCAAATGAAATCAAGCCATAAAAGAGTATTGGAAGCAATTGGTCATTCTGGAACTCTCATTGAGAATAATTACTTAGGAGCCCTTCCTTGGACCACATAAAAAAATACTCATATTTAGACCTTTATAATAGTCTCTTGTGCTCTAATCAAGCTCATGCATACATTTGAAGCATCAGAGTTATCACGCAAACCTTACGGCAACTGTAATTAACCCAAAATGGAAAGTGGAACAATACTTATATATAAAAGTTAATATCTGAAAGATTAGCAGCTGATAACTTTCCCACTTGAAAAAGAAGCACAACATCAATTAATATTACAGTTAAAATCATATACAAACTCACACACATACAAAATCTTATTCAAAATGCCAGATAAAGGCAAGTGTATTTTTATAATTCACTCCACAATATATTTTTCTTTTTAAAAAATATTTTATTGATTACACTATTACATTTGTCCCATTCCCCCTCCTTTATTCCCCTCAACCTTGTACACCCCCTCCCACCCACAATCCTCCCCTTTAGTTCATGTCCAAGGGTCATACATATAAGTTCTTTGGCTTCCACATTTCCCACACTATTCTTACCCTCCCCCTGTCTATCTTCTACTTACCATTTATGCTACTTATTCTCTGTACCTTTTCCCTCTTTCTCCCACTCCCCTGATGATAACCCTCAGGGGGTTATAATAACCCCCAGGGTTATTATATAACCCTCAGGGTATATATAATATACATGGAGGGTTATCAACAGTATTTTGTACTCCACAATATTTTTAAGGCCAAACTAACATCATAAACTGAGACTTCAGCATGAAATCTGTTCTTCATTTTACCACATGATAAAGTAGGCTCTGAAACCATGGAAGGAAGGAACCCAGAGTCCAAGCAAGGTCTCTGCTCTGCCGTGTGCTAAGGCACTTCACTTCTCCTAGGTTAGTGCCTTTTGCATAAATTAGAGATAATAATCTTTATTACATATTAAATAACATACATTGGAGGAGTTAAGAGTTGTGCCTAGGAGTAGACTGTCTGAGGGTAAATCTTGGCTCTGCTATTTACCAATAAGCCACATGATTGATCTTAAACACATTGCTTAACTTCAGTGTGCTTTAGTTTTCTTAGCCATGATGTGGCAATAATAGTATCTACTTCATAGGCAATTGTTTTAAATAAGATAATATAGAGACAACTTACTAAATTCTCAATAACCATTACTAATCTATATTTATGGTTATTATTTCTAGGTAGCACAGTGTTGCTTGCTGTTTAACGTGAGTTATTATGGGGGGGAGAAAAACTAATTATATATGAGAATTTCTTCGCATTCATTAGCATTGCTAAAAACAGTCTGGCCGTTGTGCATTTGGGAACCACTATACATCAGAAACAACGGTATTCTAGAAAGCAAGTATATTTTTTGAAATACAAGAGAGATACTCATAAGGTTGAATTGAATGCAGTACATTAATTTCTAGGTAGAAAATCAAGTTGATAAAAACAATTCTGATACCATGTGAATGCAAGTGGGAACATTTTTAAACTAAGGTCTATTCTGAAATTTATTAGAAAATAGATGTGTGGATAGCCCATTCTGGTTGTAAGTCAAATGCTCACTTTCTCTACGGCTAGGAATATGAATCTAAAGAAACCCACAATCACCTCACTAATTTTTTCTAGATAATTGCACACTTTTACTTTGTATTCTACATACATATGTAATTATTTTGTGTCAAGACACTATTGAACTTTACACCATAACAAGGAAATCAAAACAATTATCTCCTAAATGCATATTTTGCAATTACCAAAATTGTTCTGCTCTAGAATTAATCAGAGATCATTAAAATGTTTGTCACTCTAAGTTGAGAGGAAAAAAATCAGAGAAGTTAGTAAACTAGTAAGTAAATGAATAAATATTTTAAAAAACAATCTGGAGGCTAAAAATATCAGAGTATACTGAACTTATGCTCAATCTTCTACACAGATGGTACACCAGTGAAAATTTATAAAAGTAACCAAGTTTTGGATGGAAAATCTATAGCCACTGCTGTTAGTTTCTGCTAAAGACTTACCACAGAGCTACTGGGTACTAGTGAGATTTAGAAAATTCATATCTTCTTAAACAAAAGGCAAAAGCTCCTCTATTCCAAGAGTTGCCAGAGCAAAGATCTATCCTCAGATTATACAGCTTATCTTAGATATGTAGTCATTGTGAGGATTTGTGTTTATTTTCAGTAGTCCAGTTTAACAACCAACATTTTAAAGAGAAACAATTTTCAACTTCCTACTATCGATATCTTATAAGCCATTGCATGTTTTACCTGATTAATCTCTTTATAGTTGTGTGATTCATATAAGGATTCTTAAAAACATGAATTTAGAAAGGTGTATAATTAATCATGCTGTTTAACAACAATTTATGAAAGTTCAATATGTGTCAGTCAATTCAATATTCAGAGCTTCAACCTCTATAACCTCATTCAAATCTCACAACAACCCTGACAGGGGAGCATATTTTACAGGAAGAGACATGGAATCAGCCAAAGACTGAATTGCAGGGTCAGCCAATCTGACAGTAGTGGCAGAGCAGATGATGTCTATGTCTATGACCTTGAAGCTACCATTTCACATCTCTTAAAGTCTGGTCTCATAAAGACTGATATTTTCAAACATGGTAGACTAGACCCTCTGATCTAAAAACAACAAAAATGCTGAAACAATATAGAAAGAAAAAAGGAAGGAAGAAAAGGCATTTTAAAGTATTGCACTGGCAAGAAAGTTAGGGAAATGTCAAAGGTCAGTAATGAGGTAAAATCAAAGTCTGCAAAGACAAGAAATCAAAACAGTTCTCACCATGAGTACATATACTGAACCCTGGGTGCACCGAGTTTCTGTTTGATGAACCAGTACAGTGCTGAGAACAGGAGACAAAGCATAAGACCAGCCCAACATCGAAGTTCTAGTAAGACACATCTACATAAAGAACTTACCTTAAAAAGATATACCCATGGCATAGCATGGAACAGAAATAAATAAGACCCTTAGAAAAATATAAGTAAAGTCTTTATTCTCACCCTTCACATTAGATGAAGGGAAAATCTCCTTGAAAAGTGATAGTGAGGAGCCAGGCACATCTTCAGGATAATCCCAAAGACCTTAAACCAACACTTTTATTAAATTTGTCCTGGATTATTGGTAGCCCTTGGCTTCTAACAGAAGTAAGTCCTTTGCATGAATATACCTTCAAAAATAAGTCATAGAATTAATACAGATGGAGTTCCATTGAACTGGAGCTCAAAGTAAAAATTGCAACATTCACAAGGAAAGAAGACACAAAAAGAGAAAGCCAGTACAAACAACAGTACTCCAGAATTATCAGGCTCATAATATAAAAATAAGTATATTTAGACATTTCAGCAAATGAGAAAAGAATGACATACTAGTAAGAAAAATATCTATAAAGTGACTAAGTTGATTTGTAAAATAAGGAGAAAACTTTTAGAAAAACTACAGAAATACTGCTGAAGAAAAAGAGCATGGTACAGGCATTGGCACTACTAAGATACCAAGAATTATAATAAAAGTATTAAAATTATATGTTATTAGTGCAAGATTGATCAAACAGACCAACAATAAAAGAACAGTTACCCCAGCAAAAGAGCTAGTATTGTAAATAATTGGGAAAAGGGGGAAACTAGCCATTAAATGTTGCTGAACAATTGGTTATCTATGGGTAAATTTTAATTGGATCCCCTCCTTAAATAAAAACTAAAATAAATTCCAAGTGGAATAAATAATTAAATGTAAAGGATAAAGCTATAATCTTTTGGAAAACTACAAAGAAGTATATTTTCAGAAACCTAGGGTGATGATTTTCTTAAACAGAGCACAGACTAATCAAATTATTAAGTGAAAAGAATAAAATCAACTACATTAAAATTAATAACTGCTGCTCATCCAGAAATAGTATGAAGAAAATGAATTTATGAGCCACAACCTGAAAGAAAATTATAGCATAACTAACTTTTACTGTGCTTTACAGTTGCCTTTGGTTCATAAATCCTTTGCTGATATTTATTTTCCAGGAAGAAGACTTTCTTCCCAGTGGATACTCTTATTTTTACATTTTAATTGTCCCAACACATCCTGAGAGTTACATTAAAAGGTTTCCAATTTGTGTTGAATTGTAACAGTTATAGCACTAAAAGACAAAACATGCATAGTCAAAGTGTAAAGAGTGACAGGAGAACCTGTGGCTAAGATCCAAATATATGCATTTTATAAAAGGGACAGGGAAGTTGAAGATAAAAAATGTAGTGAAGGGTCAGCAGAAAGGAGGGAAGGAAGGCAGAAAGGAAGTGGGTAATTGGAAAGAGGAAGGAAGGACTAAGTGGAACTCAAGGAACAGGAGACAAAGCCTACGGTCAGCTTGGGATGGGAGTTCTAAGAAGACACCTCTGCATACCCACAGAGTAGCAGTCACTTTTACTGTCAGTTTGGCCATCACAGTGGCAGCAGCTAGATCATTTTTAGTGAAGAGGAATGTGTGCTACTGGATCCACGAATAACCTCCACCTCCGATACCAAGTTACCTCTGTAGGTGATCTTCCTGTGCAATTACATAGTTGCCAAGGAGAGAGACTGGTTGATATGTCATTTAATTCACCTGTTGTTGAGACTCTCCTGTAAGGGAATTGTTCTGTGGTGTGATACACTTTACTCTCAAACCCCTGGTTTACCTCATTCCTGGTTGATTCCAGTGCAGCACAAGCAAGCCCCACCTTGCAGTTTTTCCTCACGAGTAGAGCCAGACTCGTCACAAAAAAGTCAACAGCATAGCAGCTGGGGCCTTCTCCTCATAGATGGAAATCTCAGCTCCAAATGGCCCTTCCACTGACCTCCTAAGGCACTTATACCACCAAGCAGGGTCTCTCCATGCTGTCTGAGTCCCATCTTCACAAGGCCCCTCACGCAAGCTTCTATTTTAATAATCCCAATCTTTTCCTCTTTATCCCTGACTTTTAAGAGTGATAACTGTTTCCTGTAACTGTTACTAATGGGACACTTCATGTTCCTTTTGCCTTTTCAGTTCCCTTATGGTAGGTGAAAAATTCTCTATATTAAGATATCTTTTATGTAATTGGTATGGCTTCTGTCCTATGAATGGAAGCCGAGTGACACAATGATCAACATTCCTTATGAAAGAAAGCAGGGATGTTAAGGGCAAACTGTATCAGTATACTGCTGTCTTTACTATGTAAAGATGAACTTGTTATTCTTCCCACTGATACCAATTTAGAAAAAAGCATTAACCAAAGCAATAGCAACATGCTAAATAATAGAGGCAGTACTGATCTGCTTCAGAAAAGATACTGCATCCAGCTTGGCAGCTTCAATGAGGGCTACCACCATCTGGGTGAGGTTAGGGTCATCTATTATCTGTTGTAATGATCCAGCTGCTTTTTACAGGGTTGAGGTAAGGGAATAAAGCAAGGAGCACCACTGCTATGTCCTCACATCCCTGATAATGGTACTAATTTCTGCAATTCATTCCAAGCATGCTATTACTTTTTATTTATTATTTTGACTATATGGCAAGTGTTGGGACAATTTTAGGGGATGCTACAATGCTTTCTACCATAATGGGTTATACTTCATAAGTCACAAAACCAATGTAAAAGTTCTGCCAGCTTCTACGTACAGTAGACACAATTATGCCCTCCTGGACTGCGGAGATAACCATAGAATAATTCTTCAAACTCATTGGATTGAGATAATATCATTTATTATGCAGCTTCCATAAGTTTTCCCCTAATCAAACCATGATAACATTTCAGGTCTTACGTGCACGTAGACATCATTTTAACCCTCCTCTAAAAATCTGGTATCCTAGAGACTTCTGGCCAAGATGAAGGTGTAGATAGATAATCTTTGTTTCCTCACACAACAGGAAAAAGGAAAACAATCAATTTAAAAACAAAAAACAACCAGAGCTGCCAGAAAATTGAACTGTATGGAAGTCCAACAACTAAGGAGTTAAAGAAGAAACGTTCATCCAGACTGGTAGGATGGGAAGTGATAGGCAGCCACGGCAAAGAGGTCATGTAGCAAGGCAGTGGCTGGCAGACTGGATGGTCCCAAGTTTGTGTGTGGGTAATATAGGAGGAACAACTGGGGAGCAAAACAGATGTACAACCTGGGGTTCTAGTATGGGACAAGAAAGCCTCAAAACCTCTGGCTATAAAAACCTGTGGAGGTAGCAGCAGTGGGAGAAACTCCCAGTCTCATAGCAGAGTTTGTCAGAGAGACCTACAGCGTTCTAGATTGTACACAAATCCACCCACCTGGGAAATAGCACTGGAAGGGCACAATTTGCTTATAGCTAGTGGGGGAAGTGACTGAAAGCCAGCTGAGAACCAAGCAAGTGGCACTGTTCCTTCTCTGACTCCTACCCAACATACAGTGCCACAACGTAGTAAAGTGGGTTGTCCCCACTGGTGAATACCTAAGACTCTTCTCTTTACAATGTAATAGGCATTCTGAGACAAAGGAATATGGCTCAAATGAAAGAACAGATAAAAACCAGAAAAAGAACTAAGTGATGAGGAGATAGAAACTCTATCAGATACAGAGTTTAAAATACTGGTAATCAGTATGCTCACAGAAATGAATGAATATGGACACAAAATAGAGGAAGAAGTGAAAGCTATACAAAGTGAAATAAAGAAAGATACACAGGGAAACAACAGTGAAGGGAAGGAAACTGCGACTCAAATAAATGGTTTGGAACAGAAGGAAGAAACAAACATTCAACTGGAACAGAATGAAGACACAAAAATTTTAAAAAATGAGAAGAGGAACCTCTGGGACAACTTTATACATTCCAACATCAAAATCATAGGGGTGCCAGAAGGAGAGAAGGAAAAGCAAGAAATTGAAAACTTATTTGAAAAAATAATGAAGATCTTCCCCAATATGATGAAAGGTATAGCTATGCAAGTTCAGAAAGCTCAAAGAGTCTGGAAGAACTTGGACCCAAGGAGAAACACACAGGCACATTATAATTATATTACCCAAGATTAAAAATAAGGAGAGAATCTTAAAAGCAGCAACAGAAAAGGAGACAGTTACCTACAAAGGAGTTTCCATAAGACTATCATCTGATTTCTCAGAAGAAACCTTGCAGGCAAGAAGAGCTGGAAAGCCATATTCAAAGTCATGAAAGGCAAGGACCTACATCCAAGATTGCTCTATCTAGCAAAGCTATCATTTAGAATGGAAGGGCAGATAAAGTGCTTCCCAGATAAGATCAAATTAAAGGAGCTCATCACTGAGTCCTTATTATATGAAAAGTCAAAGGGACTTATCTAAGAAAAAGAAGATCAAAATCTATGAACAGTAAAATGACGACACTCACAACTATCAACAACTGAACCTAAAAACTCAAAGAGAAACAAAGTAAGCAAACCTTTAGAACAGGAACAGAATCACAGAAATGGAGATCACATGGAGGTTATCTGTGGGGAATGGGAGGGGGGAGAACCGAGGAAAGGTTACAGGGAATAAGAAACATAATTGGTAGGTAGAAAATAGGCAGGAGGAGATTAAGAATAGTATAGGAAATGGAGAAGCCTAAGAACTTATAAGTATGACCCGTGGACATGAACTAATTGGGGGGGGGGAATGCTGGTGGGAGGGAGGGTACAGGGCAGGGGGGATAAGGGGACAAAAAAATGGGACAACTATAATAGAATAATAAAACATACTTAAAAAATAAAAAAGAAATCTGGTATCTTCTTTCCCCAAGGAAAAGTAACTGTTTAGGGTATAATCAGAGAAATATTTTTCCATATGTACTTTTGGTAAAATTACAGAGGGTTTTTTTTTTTTTTAAGGAAATCCACATTTCCCTTCAATCAATGGGTTATGAGTCAGTAAGTTAATATACAGGATGGGGTTAAATTTGGCTTACAGTTGTGAGTATGTGAAACACAGTTTATTCTTGTATTAATTATTATATTATTTTTTTTCATACAAACAACTATAAACCTACTTTTGCCCTACCCAGTATATCTGGAAATAGAAAGAAGAGCCACAATTGTCCATTGTGATGGTAGATGTCAGCCTTGTGCTCAACACTTTTAAGGTTATTATTATTGTTTTTTTATTTAAAAAATTGAGCACTATTCTAGTCACTATCCTTATGTCTCATTCTAAGGACACCACCATAATCTGTTACTCATTACCATAGATTCCTATCATCCATTACCGTAAACACATAAACTTTGTTTTTTACTGTTAGGGATTGCCACTTGGATTATTCTGTTTTAGAATGTTATAATCCCAACCCATTTTAGGGAACCCTGGACCATGGCAGCATTTCTAACTAACAAGCCCAGCTTGCAAAGGACAGCCATCACTAGACTTCTCAATGACTCTGGTACTTCCCATCCAGGTACATTCTTTATTGCTTAAGTGAAGGTAGTGTCTCCTGCCCTATCCCCAGGGAACATAGTAATGTGATGGATTCTTGGATATTACATGGTAATACAGATATACATTCTCGTTTTTCTGACTTTTTTTTCTTTCTTTTTTTATATCATGCCAAGGAAGAGCTGGCATGTTAAACATGTTTACTAGTCACCAATGTTGCTTAAATATTCAAGAAACCATCCCAGAAAATTATCACAACCAGCTCTAAATGTAATGTTGCCTAATTTAAAATGTTGAAGATATTGACTTATTACTGGCATCTGAAATTTGGGAATATCAAACCTCAATCCTGTTTACATGTTATACTGGATTCTTCAAGAGTCAGCCCTGATTTCAAAAAAGAAAGTAAATTTGACACTCAAAAATAAGACCTTTGGTTGTATTTTGTCTTTGTGCATATTGAGAATGAGGGATAAAATTAACTGTAATTTCAAACTTCTCCTCCAAGAGAAAAGAAAGGTGTTTTACTGGCAAAAAAAAAATAATAATAATAATAATAATAAATTCTGAATGCTTAGAGCCTGCTTTGCGCACTAATAAAAAATCAAATGAAAGAAAGCAATCTGATTAAATTATGTGTGCCTTTGCCTATGCCAATGGAGCTTAACTAAGCAAACAGAAGCAGTGAAGTAAATCAATGTTGGTTTATTAAAGATCAGAATTCAATATCTCAGTGGTTGAGGGGTTTATGCACCGGAGTGCTCACTGTTTCACTTTTCTTTGCTAAGAAAGTAAACACGGCAGCACCAAGGAGGAACTTGTTCAGGGAATGACACTGACAAGCTGTGTTTCTCAAGATAGGGGATACCTTGCAACTCTTGGAAGATATTTTGTAAACAGAGTATAAATTTCATCCTACCATTTCACACATTTCAACTTTTCCTCAAAAATGTTTATTTTAACATTTCTACAATTATTGTTTCTTAGATATTTGTGTTTTTCACCAGCCAAAGTACTTCCACCTCTCCAGTAAGAAATAAAAGCTGAAATGTCTCTACCTGTTCTCATATGACTCACCAAATATTTGGTGAATAAATCAATAATTAATTTCTAATTTGGGTGCATCCTAAAATGAAGTCATAAATAATAGTAAATTTGTAACATCAACATTAATCTCCATGGCAACAGGCTTACTGCACAAACAGAGGGTTATGACTTCACAGGACAATCCAACAGAGGGAGAGAGTAGGTTGCAAGGAAGACAACTCATTTCAAACTCATAATCTACAGCAATCGTACTGGGAATGCAGACAAAGCCTAGAAAAGCAAATTGCTTTTTATAAAAATATTTTGTTTTTTCAAGTTTGTTCCTCAAGGAAAAAAAATATTTTTTTCTAAATTGCATGGAGTGTGTGACATAAGGCAATTTTAATGCATAGCTAATGTGAGACCAGAAATCTGGGATATAAAGGTTTGAACTGGGGCTGGAAGCATCAGGAAAGAAACACTACGCATCCAAACCAGCAACACGTGGGGCTGAAGAAAAGCAAAACACAGACTTGCTGCTGCTGTATTTACTATCCCAGCATCTCACATTTATAAAGGAATAGGCCACTTCATCTTCCCTTTTCCATTTTACTTTCTTTCAGACACAATCGATAAAAATTATACTTCTCTTTTTGGATTCACTTCCATTTTGGAAAAGCTGCAATAGTCTTATACCTAAACAACATCCTTGGGGATTATTCATATGCAAATTATTTTCAAATTTTTTTCCAACTGGTATTCTTTCCTGTAATCTCCTTTCCTTTATCAAAGAAAAATCCTGCTCGGAGCCAGCCGAGGGCTTTCTTCGAATTCTGTACCCTAGCAATAATGCTGAGGGGTTTTTTTCTGAAATAAAAAAAAAATTAATAGGCCCCACCTCAACAAGTTAGGCCAATGGAATGCACACTGTTTTGTTGTTGCTGTTGTTAAGTTCTGTTGTGCTTTGTATCATTTTGTTCAGCTTGTCTTTCCAGTAAAGTGTGGATACCTTTAAGAAAACAGCACAAAAAACAAATAAACTAAAATATCCAATCAGAAAAGGGAAGGGTTAAGATAATAATTTAACCATAGGCCAAACGGTTGCAAACTCTCCAGAGTCTTTTAATATTTACATTGACATAGGACCTGAGTGAAAATTGCTCTGAAAGGCAGCCTGTTGTGAAATAGTCAAGGCTTTGTCACTGGCCAGTTCGCTCATGGACTGTCCCACTGAATTCCCATCTGCCTGTGCAGAATGCCAAAGATGACATAAAACTTATGATTAAGGATAAGTCAGTGCGAAAACTACTTGTAAGTTGTCAAGAAGCAGACCTCATTACCCACAACTGGTTCAATTAAATATTTGAGGGAAGAAAATGATCTGACCAAATCCTCAGAAAACTTTGTAACTGGGTTGAATGACTTGAGCCTTTTACATGTTTGAAGTCAAATAGGATACCGGGATCCTGAAGCTCTTATAATTAGGTGGGCATTGACTAGTACTGCCAAGATGTATATCATATTTTCTTTCCAAAATCTAGGTGATATTACACTTTCAAAAGAGATGTATGTCACCAAATCTTTCCTCATCTACCTTCTCACCTGCCTGCAAGATGCTCCAAAATAGACAAATACAGTTGACTTGATAAATTAGGTGCCAATTTCATGACATTCTCTTGAGTCAAGATCAAAGTAGCAATATAATGTTTGTGGTATTTTAATAAACATCAGAGCAAGTAAGACTACAATTCTTTCCAGACCAAGCTCTG
The DNA here is from genome assembly GCA_004027475.1 of Anoura caudifer. NCBI lineage: Eukaryota > Metazoa > Chordata > Mammalia > Chiroptera > Phyllostomidae > Anoura > Anoura caudifer. The sequence continues at coordinate 47,561 of PVKU01006879.1, forward strand.
GACAGTCTCTCTCTCTCTCTCTCTCTCTCTCTCTCTCTCTCTCTCTCCCCCCCACCCCCCTTCCTTTTCTTTTTTTTAGTTAATCTTCCTGGCCTTTCCCATATGCTACCCAGGAGCTAGTTATAAGGAAAAGCTAAAAATATTAGGCTCTGATGGTCTAGCTCTTTCTTCTCATCCACATTTACGTTGCTTATCTTTACTAAAATGGGTTAGAATAATTGCTTAGGAAAAAATATCTAATGAGGACCCAGATTAGAAATATATTTATAAATAAATAGCACTTATGCTACATGCTTAATTTCAAGAAACTTGAGTAAAATAAGCAAATACTTAAGGCATAATAGAGTCAATCCCTTTCAGTGAAAACTTTGCATGATAAATTCAACTTACCACTATTATTAGTGAAAGTAATCATAATAGAAAATACAACTGCAACAACTACCCCTTTTTAAAAAGATATCATTTATTTATTTTTAGAGAGGGTAAGGAAGAGAGAAAGAGTAGGAGAGAAACATCAATGTGTGGTTGCCTCTCACATGCCCCCTACTGGGGACCTGGCCTGCAACCCAGGCATGTGCCCTAGATTGGGAATCAAACAGATGACCCTTTGGTCATAGGCCAGCACTCAGCCCACTGAGCCACACCAGCCAGGGCACAGCTACCCTTTTTGAGCACTATTCGATCTTGACCAGTTTCTGTATTATATACTTTTCAATGTATTTTCTCATGTAAATCTCAACCTTAGTAGTATAAGTTCTATTTCATAGATGAAAAAATTCATGCTCAATAAATGAAAGTTCACTAAGTTAGAAAGTAATGGTACAGCAGTTATTAACTGGTTTGTCTGTCATACTTTACTTTTCAGTGACATCTGCTTATAAAGTCCCTGCCACACAGCAACAGACCACACAATTGTATCTGAAAAAAACACAGCAACTCTGTTAGATGGGCTCTAAAAAGAGGTGAGACTTTGAGGCTGAGATATAAATATGTGTGTATACACACATATAAATATAGCATAACATGTGTGTATGTGTATATATATACACACATATATATATATGGGGTGGGCAAAAGCAGTTTTACAGTTATAATACAAATAAATAACATGATAGTTAATAAAAACACAAGATAAACTGTTTCATGTACTCACCACTATAAACCTACTTTCACCCACCCTGTATGCCTGTGCCTAGAGTTTCATATAGTTCCATATCTAAGTGGATAAGTACATACGTACATCAGCCAATCAACACTTTCCGTCTCAAAGGCAAAGAGGTATGACTGTCCTTCCCTGATCCCATCTTCCCTCTTGCTTCAGGGGCCTTTCTGTAACTTCTTTTCTTACTCCATTCTGCCCTTAGAGTTGCTGAGAGAAGAGAAAAAGAACATAAACAGAAAGGCAAGATTTGAGAGTACTGCTCTTCAAACTCTCATAAGGAAAATCCTTGGAGAGCCCTTGAAATATTTAGACACCTCAATGGCTCTTTAAAAAAAATCAACATCTCAAATTTGAGAGCAGCTTTAAGGTCAAAGAAATGATTCCAAATGCTTTTACTTGCTAGAGCCAAAATTATTTATTTTAAAAATGATCAAATTTACTTTGATAGCTTTTAAATTATTTTGATCTTTCAAATAATGCCTTCAAATGAATTTAAATTTAAAGCTGTGCCTTAAATGTTAACATTTGTCATAGCAGACATATTAATTTGAGCTAAGGCAAATTTATGACATAGTTTGTTACTTTATGACTATATGTACACTTTATAGTTCATAAAGGTCCCTTGAATAATCTCAATGCATAAGGTATATTAATGCTCCTTTTATGGGACTTGAAACATTGTACCACTTGAAATTACTACTTAGATTAATAATGAGACTATCTTCATTTATAACATTTTGCTGATGACACTCTTGAGTAATTAAATATTGTGACCTTGGTAAGGAATATATAACCCCAGTTATGATGCTACTCTGTGCTCCTTAGCTAGCTCATTGGCAATAAAGTGTTCATTTTAAGGCAATGTGCTATTTAATTCATTTGCTCAGAATTTTTTTTTTTTCCATTCAAATACCAGAAACACCCTGGGTTGCAGAGAGCAATAACTTTAAGTGAGGTTTAAACAAATCAGCTGAGACCAAGCACATATCTGCTTTGTCCATGAACAAAGCCTTTATTGTTAATAACAAAGCAAAACTGGTCCTGGCTCGTGTGGCTCAGTGGGTTGAACATTGAACCGAAAGGTCACCTGTTGACTCCCAGCCAAGGCACAAGCCTGGATTTTTGGCCAGGTCCCCAGTTGGGGGTGTTCCAGAGGCAACTTGTCCATGTTTCTCTCACATACCAATGTTTTCTCCCTTTCTTTCTCCCTCCCTTCCCCGTTCTCTTAAAAAAAAAATGTAAAATATTTTTTGAAAAACAGTAAAACTGAAGCTGGTGGGGACAGGCGACAGGGAAAGTAACCCAGATGAATAGCAATCTGCTGGGAGCGCTCCAACAAACGCTGGAGCACCCGGTGTTCAGGGTGTTAGTGGTTTCTCTTCTTTTGATTGGTATCATATTGCCTCTCAGGACAAAGAAAATACTGGAATTGAAAGGGCTGCCATTTCCAAGATGTGTGAAGGAGGGTGAGGCAACGAAAGACTATGAAAGATGTGTTTTGAGGATCCTTTCCCATCTGACTGGGGCCCTCGGGCTGTGCCCCCCAACACAGTGTCAGTATCCCTCCTGCCATTGCGATTTCTCCAGAACAGAACGATGCCACCATCAATACTCTGTGAGAGATCGTGTGCTAAGTTTGCAATACACACCTTTTCAGTCTTGTTCCCTAAAATGTTATAATTGGGTACGATGATATCCATTTTACAGATGACAAAATTGAGACTGACAGGCAACAATTAGTTTGCAAGTGTCTTGACAGGAAGGTTGTCCACTACACTATTCTGCCTCCACAGTATCCCCAAGCCCTTAAATCATACAGGCTGCTTCTTGCACCTCCACTATAAGCTACTGTGGGTAGGAGAGGTTGGACCCAGGGAGGCTAGTTATGTAAGTATGAGAGCAATACACATGACTGGGCTGAAAAGGACGACCTTCAAACTGTTGTGATTAAAAAGCTAGCAATAGTTGTGCGGAGGGGAACCTCTTGGCTAAAACCCAGAAAGGAAGTTCTGCTCTTTCCAAATGAATCCTGAGAGGTTTTTATAGCCCTCCTAACACATAACAGTAGGAGAGTGAGTAAGAGAGCAACAGCAATAGAGAGAGGATAGGCATGCCCGGGTACTTAGGAATCATAGTATATTTTGCAGTCTGTACAGTAGACAATGGCAAACCTCTTTGTTTCCAGCTTTTCCCAAGGCTTTGCAGTAATACAGAGGAACAGGAATGGTAATAGCTACAGAGATAATGACCAAAAAAAAAAAAAATGGAAACATTCTAATGTCTCAGCAGTATGGATTTATTATTCCAAATTGTTGTATATTCATACAAATAAACATGATGCAACTCCAAACAGTAATACCATGGAAGAAGAGTTTTAAGATGTGAAAAAATGCTAATTAAAAACAAAAGCAAGCTACAAAATAGTATGGTTTCAGTTTTTAACCCACACTCCCACATACCTGCATGTACACAGGAGAGCAGCATACAACCATGTGTTAAAATGGCTTTCTCTGGGGCACAGGGATTATGATTTCTGTTTGTTTTATCAACTGTATCTTCTTTGTCTTCTAGTGTTTCAACACAACACTTAGTTTTGAAAGTTATTAAATAAATACTCATATTCATGTAAAGACATAGGTAGAGTGTAATGGCTCAGTGCTTGATATCTAAACTTGAATAATGACAAACAGATACAGGATATGGATCAATACAAGGCATGAACAAGAAATAACAAATAACACAAGAAAAGAACAAAGAAAAGATCTAACAGATCAAAGAGAGAGAGATTTCTCTTAACACACTGTGGGTGAATATTTCACCAATTCCCTTAAGAGTAGGGATGAATTAAATACCCAAACCACTTTGTAGATCATTCGTAGCTTCCTGAATGTGTTTACTTGCTAAAATGAAGTATTCCATGAGCTATACATAATTTACTCCTGTGTGTTCACTCTTTCTCAGTTATTTATTTCTATTTCAAGTAAAAGAGCCCTTTTGGTATTGTTAACTTGACCAGATGATGCAGAGGACAATTAGCCTCTAGAGTCCAGCATCTGAAGTGAGCATACTTGGTAAGCAACAGCCCTCATGAAAGGATGGAGCCTTGAATGAGGCCTGCTTCTCTATAGTAAGTTATACTATACCTTACACTGTCACACCCAAACAGCTGAGACTTGAACAAACCACTATTATTTCTTAGTGTGTAATGGGTATTGTGTTAAGTGCTAATGAAAGTACTGTAAGAATCTGCAAGGCTGTTTCAACAACTTTTTCAACATATCCATAAGATACACCTTAAAATCGTAAGCTGTATATTTTTAAAATTTCTTTTGTCATTTGTAATGAGTGACAAAACACATCCACCTTCACTTGAGCCCTGGATTATTGTAACCTTGTAAGCATTTGTCATATTTAATTTCAACTTTTCAGCCTCTCCCTAGTTCCAAATAACAAAATGTAAACAAGAATTGCAACAGCTCCAGCCGGTGCCAGCCTTTACCTGCTGCCTGAAATTCAATCAATAGCTGGCTTCACCACTCCTCCTGCTTGCTGAGATTTGGAGGAGAAATTGCCTCATGGGCTCAGACTGAGTCATAAATAAATTCCCAGGGACTATTATGAGCAGCAAGCTTTAGGTTTCCCAGACTAAAACGGAAACTAAAACGGAAGTGGCAGGAGTCACCTGGGCCGGGGACTGTACACCCGCCTGTACCCTCTCCAGCAGGGCATCCCCCTCTAGTTTCCCTTTGTTGACATGGTCTTTATTGCTGTGCTCCAATTAAGTTCAGGAAGCAGCCTGGTTCTTCACGCTCTGTGCAACAATGTGTCTCTACAGCTGTCTCAGTGTATCACCTGAACGGCATCAAACCCCTTAATCTAAATCATTGTAATAGCTCAATGTATAGTTTAAAAATGACTACTCCTGCCCTCAATGAAAATAAATGACTTTATACAGTTGTGATGAGAAAAGTGTCTAATGTTGGTTTCAATGAAAATGGTAATCAGTATTACGACGAGAAAGGGAGGAGGGGAAGAATGTGTGTTGGGGGCAAAGGGGCTTAAGCCAGTTAAGTGTTCATCTTTCACAAAAGTCAGTTTATAATTTCTAAAACTGAGGAATCAAAAACCATGAGTAAAACTGTGTTATTTAGAAACATGTGGCAAAACCAGGAGAAACATCTAAAAAGAGTGGAGAACACTTGCCCTTGGAAGCAGGACTTAAGGTAGAGAGGAAGTCAAGGGCAGGGCCTGCCGCTCCTCATCACAAGTCTCACAGCATCACGGATCTTTACAAACACACCATACACGTTGGCTTATTTTGATTTAAAAAAGTTTAATTAAAAAAATTTCCAACTCATTCACCTAGTCAAAGGCTAAAGGGTCACGGTTATTTTTACCTTACCTAAAGCACTTTTATTAAATAAAATCTCACTCTACATATAGTTATCTGGTTTTGTCTTGTGCTAAAACTAGTCCTGCCGAAGAGTGTGAAACCTTGAAGCTGTCAGGCATACTCAAATATTATCCTCGGTTAACCACGTCCGTCATGCCAATAGCACACCCAATCAAACATCTAAAGTTACCAACTGGCTCCAGAGTTGGTGTCCTGGTTACAAAACACTGGCCAGCTGCAGGAAACATAGAGGGGGAAAAAGTTATGCTTTGGCTACTGAATACAATCCATGCTCAGTGTTAACGATACTATGTCAGTCCATAAATTATAATGGCTAATGCTAGAACATTAACACCACTCAAAAACACACTCGTAAGCAAGCCAGCATGGCAAAATGAGGTCATGGAGAAGCTTAAAGCTATTTTAGGATGTGTCTTGAACACCGGTATAGCTCCTTTGACACCACCTGCTCTCATTTGGAGAACTGTATATTTAGGTCCCCCCGCAGCAACTGGGCTCAAACCCAGTGCTGACTCTACAGTCCAGTTCAGGATAAATGCTGTTCTGTTGTTAGGTGTTGACCTTCAGACGAAACATTTAAATCCCCCTGCCAACATTCCCTACCTTCTGCTTAATTGGCAAAGTATAAAAGATGTGGCTGAGAGAGCCTTCAACAGTAGTCATAGTTGCTTGCATATTATCAGAGTAACAGAAGCATGTGATTTATTTCTTTGGAAAAAGAGTTGGACAATATAATCCAACATAATAAATCACCCGTGCCATGAGAATCATGGTGGCATCAGAAACGCAACTTACCCTCACATTAGGAATTTACTTATTCTTTCCATACAACTATTCTTGCCCCTCATCACATCAAGAACACTTATCTTAGTGTCTGAAATGAAGACCTGCTTCAATCCCAACGGGAGGGATTTTTGTCCAAATCCCTTTCAAAGCCACAATTCCCAAGTGTGGTGACATTGGTAAAACTTAGTTTTCAAAGCCACCAAAGTAGTCTTTAATAATTAACTTGAAAGTCACTTCAAGTAGTATGTAATTCAAAATATAAATTACTGATATTATCCCTTGCAGTGGAGAGAAATTGGCTGGCAAAAGTCAGAAATTAAAGGCTTTTAACACAACGATTTCCAATCATTCCTTTTTTCTGTATTTCGTTAATGCTTCTGTACTCTGGAAAATGAATGTGTGTTTTGTAGAGTTGTAAAGTATTTATAATGTGTTTACTGTGTACCCAAAACTAAACAACCGACTTCCAAATCTTTCTATTTTGTTCCAGCACCTAATACTGCTTCCGCCTCTCCTGTAGTTCACAGTAAATGTGTCCTACAAGAAAGACTGTATACAAAGAACAAAACATGTGAATATGGATCTAGAATCCTCCTTACCGCTGATGACATGGACAGTTTCTATGATTATTGAGAAACAGCAGTTCTGCAAATCAAACCAGTATTAATTGTACACATTCATTTTCTAGGCAATAAGCTAAGCAATAGGCACAGACAGAAGGGCAAGTGAGGTGAGATCCCTAGGATTTCACACTCTATCTTCACTGCGCTTTCTTGTTTCTAAACTATTATTTACAGCCAGCACAAGCTCAGTAACCCACTCAAGTTGCAATCACATATCCTATCATGCTTCTTGCGGCCCTGAACAGGTTGGCTGGTGAGTGCCAGTGATCACTGCATGACAAGCATGAAATTAGTAGGTCAGACTAAGGTTATAATCACATTATCTGTGAGGCTGGGGGACATTTGACTGTTCTTTATTGTTGCCAACAAAGAGCAGAAATGAAAATACATATACAACTATAACAAGACTTCCACGATATGAGGTAGTATCATTTACACATCAAGAAAACATTGATTTAAAAATAGTTTTAAAGATAAAATGTTTCAAGAAATTTAGGTAATCATAGAAGTTGTCTTGACAAACACCACTGAATTGAATTTATTTTATAGAACTTTATTTATTTATTTGTTGTTCAAATACAGTTTTCTCCATTTTTCTGCCACCACTTACTTCTTTTAATACGTCAGCTACTGAATCTATGCTTGAACATTGCTAGTGAGAAGGAATAATCCTTCAGGCATAATCTGCTCCTCTTACTGATACCATTTAGAGACACATCAATGTCTTCTTTTATAATATTTTTAAGAGACTTATTTTAAGTTTGCAAAAAGATTTCCACATCTTTAAGTATTATTTAAAACCTAACGTTCTTATATTTAAATATAAAAAACTGTGTAAAATTTAAATCTTATTTCATTATATAATGTAAGCTACACTTTCATATTTTTGTTTTCCTTACTAGTTAACCAATATTTCCAGCATCATTTCTCACGTACTCTCCACTCATCATGTTATTTTTACATATGCATGGGCTTATTTCTGAATTTTTATTCTGTTCATCTATTTTTGACACACTATTTTAATTGCTGTAGCTTTATCAATCACTTTAATAGTTGGTAGTACAAATGTTATACATATCATACTTTTTAGATTAATATTTCCTTCTTTGTTATTATAGCTGTTTATATTTCATGAATTAAAAATCATTTCATCAAATACAGCCAAACTTGAGTTGCACCATTTGCACTATAATTTATTATTAATATTGGGAACTACGTCATTTCATAATCTTGATATTTCCTGTCTAGGGACCAGGTAGGTGTTTCCAGTTGTTTAACTCTTCTTTTTAGTCTCTCAGTAAATGTTTATAGAATATTTTTAGGTAGATGTCCCAGATGCCATTTTAAGCTTGAATTTACATTGCTATTCTGAATGGCTTTATTTCCTAAATGGTTATTGCTGAGCTATAAGAACTATGTGAAAAAATATAGATGTATACTACATATGTATGTATATATATTTTGTGAGAAGTCTCCTTTACTGAACTCTGTTTCTCTTATTAGTCCTCAGGGTTTTACAGACACTTTTAAACATTTTTCTAGGTAACTAGTACTTCTACTAAATACAATTATATTTCTAATACTTTTAAAATTTCTTTTTCCTATATTATTTAATTGGATAGAAATTCCAAGAAAAAACTTAAAAGTAATATTGATAATGCTTACTTGTACTATTACTAAATAGGTACATAGTATTTGTCACAGGGGTGTCTACTCTCCATCATCCCCATACCAACATGCCTTGGGCCAGCCTCAAATCTAAAAATCTTAGACTGGAAACTATTCCATCTGACACACTGTAAGGTATCCAGTGGTCCTTTTAGGGTTTATCAGTACCCTGGGGAGTATCAGAGAGGCATCTTCCTTGGAAAACTGGATCCAGTTGGAGTATGAGATTTTAAAGCATCAAAATAGCACAAAATTACCTCAAACCATAACTAAAGACTATCAGAAAAGGCACAGGCAGCATGATTTTAATTCTCAGAAAGAGTGGCCAGATGAAGTCTTGAGACACATGCTATATATGACCTGGCCAGGTAAGCCAGAGAGATTCAGTTCTTTAGACTCGCTCGGAGTAACCCTCATGATAATTCTTTCCTTCTGGTTTGCTGGCCTCAGCTTTTCCGAGGCATGAATTTACTGTGAGGTCATTCAGCATCAAGGCTGTGAATGAGAACCTCTAGATCCAAGTCCCCTCTTCCTTAGCTTTGCTCTTGTGGGCTCTTGTAATCCAAAACCTAATATCACACCCTTCTGGACTGTCTCATTTCACTCCCTTTTTTGCAAGATGCCTTAAGCTTCTGTACATTAATCATTCAAAATGAAACTACCCTCAATATTTTAATGATGAAGAGGGAAAATAAACCCAAATTCAATTTCCATTACTATGTGCCAGGTACTGTTTAAGGCTATTTACATACCTTATATGATATAATCTTCACGACCCCATAAAGTAAATTCATTTATTTATCCCCATTTTACAGGTATGGAAATTGAGAGATAGTGGTAAAAAATGTGCTCTCAAATATTATCTATATATTTTTTAGTTTTTTTTACATTTAGTTCAAATATTTTATTTTGGTTTAGAATAGTTTTATCATATTAAATATATATATCCTTCTATTCCTACCTTACAAAAAAGTTTTCTTCATACATTGAAGTTGAATTTCTCAAATGCCTTTTCAGCACGAATTGAGATGATCATGTGAATTTTCTACTTTCTTTGATCTCATGATATGATGAATTGTTTTAATAAATTTTTAACCTTTAAAATTTCTTTGCATGTCTGTGGTAAAGGCAGCATGTTCATAATGTATTAGTGTTTTAATATAATGCTGTATTTGAGTTGCCACTCTTTATTTTGGGTTTTTGAATCTTTATTCTTAAGTGACTTAGCCAGTTTTGCAATTCATAAAATGAGTTGCAGATCAATCCATCTTTTTCTAGACTTAATAAAATGTTCATAGCATATCATTATTTTAGCATAGTCTGTATTTCAGTTGCTATTATTTATATGGGGGTTTGAATCTTTATTCTTAGATGAACTGGGTATATTTTGCAATTCACAAATGAGTTGGGGGATCAATTCATCTTTTTCAAGGCTCAATAGCATTTTATATAATATAGGAATTGCTCTTATCCTAAAGGTTTAGAGAAAAATCACCCTTAAAATATTATTAGTCTGGTATCCTTTTCAGAGTTAGGTCTTTAATACATTATCAATTATTCCATGAATATTTAGATTTTCTATTCTCTCTTGATTTTTAGAAATTCATATTTTCCTAATAAATTGACTATTATATTGAGTTTTGTCAAATTAACTAGAATAAAAAGTTGTTCATGACATTCACCTATAGTATTCTATCTGCCCCATATCTGATCTTAGAATCATTTTTCCTATTATTTGCTAGATTGTTGACCTTAGGCTCTGTGCCTGACACCGCTTAGATTTCTAGGTAATTACTGATAAGCAAACATATATGGTTTCAGGGCCCTTTAGGATCTCACAGTTTGGTGGGGAAGAACAATGGTAAACAAGTAAACAAACAAATAAGTAGAAAGGTATTATAATACAGTAACAGAAAATAATTGGGGTAGCACCATAGGACTAATGGGAGTTCAAAATTAGAGAAATCTGGAAACATTTCATTGAGGTAACATTTAAATACAGACCTGGAATATTAGAAAGAACTAGCTCTGTGAAGTAAAGAAATTAAAAAATCTCCAAATATTCCAAGGCAGGACAAAACCTGCTGTTTTTGAGGTATTGAGAGAAGTACAAGGCCTGACTGCTGAGGCTCAGTGGATTGAGCGCCAGCCTGTGAACCAAAGGGGTGCTGGTTCAATTCCCAGTCAGGGCACAAGCCTGGATTGCGGGCCAGGTACCCAGTAGGGGGCACTCAAGAGGCAACCACACATTGATGTTTCTCTCCCTCTCTTCTCCCTGCCTTCCTCTTTTTAAAAATAGATAAACAAAATCTTTTTTTAAAAAAAGGAAGTACAAAACAGCTGAAACACAGTGGGTGAGGTGCCGAGGACCTTGAGAGAAGGTTTTGAAGAGTTGGGCAGGTAATGAAATACATGGGTCTTTCAATGGTTGCTGGGAAATTTCTATAAAGGAGATTATGTAACCCAATCAAAACATGAAATTGTAACTAGGTTTCTAAAGTTCTTTATGTAAAATGGAAAATAATTCTGCCATCCATATCCAAGAATGGGATAACTTGTAACAAGCATTTTGTGGATCACAGCAGAGTTTAAATAATTTTTAAATTACTAGACTTTACTTTTCAAAAGGTTTTGGTTTACCCAAAAATCAAGCAGAAAGTACAATAAATTCCCATACAACACCTTCCCCTTCCATCCTCATTCATTCCTGACTTCACCATCCCATACTGCCCCAACCCTGTTTCCCTATTAAGGCACATTTGTTATAATAGGTGAAAGTTTAGGAAATTATGAATAAATTATGATACATTGTTATTACCATCCATAGTTTATATTAGGGTTCACTCTTGGTATTGTACTGAGACCTGTCCGGAAAAAGTCCAGCCATTGCTAGTATAACAAGAATGGTTTGTGTGACATAGATGTAACCTGGCAGCCAAGGAGAGTGGATTGGAATGTGCGTGCCTGAACAATGATGACTTCACTGTACTGGTTAGTGGGGATGGCAGATGCCATTGAGTGAGCATGTGTACTGTGTGGCCACCCCATTCAAAATGACTGATTGAGATGATTCAGAGGCCACAGCTACAGGTAACTGGTGATTGGCAGCTTCATCATGACAACATACCAGCTCATGTATTGTGTCCCCCCTATAGCTCAGATTTGGTGCCCTGGGACTTCTGTATTGTCCCAAAACTAAAATCACCTTTGAAAGGGAAGAGATTTCAGACCATCGATGAGATTCAGAAAAATACAATGGGGCAGCTGATGGTGACTGGGAGAGCTGTGTGAGGTCCCAAGATGCGTACTTTGAAGGGGACCAGGCATCATTGTCTTGTATCTTGTATCTTTTGTCTTGTATGTACAATTTTTCTTGTAGCTTATATCTTTTTCAATAAATATCTCTATTTTTTCATAGTACATAGCTGGAAACCTTCTGGACAGACCTCATGCATTCTGTATTTTGGGCAAGCGCATAATGTCATTACCGTATAATGCAGAATGATTTCACAACCCTAAAAATCCCCTGTGCTTCACCTGTCCATTCTTCCCTCTCTCCTTCCATATAAGCCCCTGGCAACCACTGATCTTCTTTCTGTCTCCAAGGTTTTGCCTTTTTCAGAATGTCATATAGTTGGAATCATACAATATGTAGACTTTTCTTTATCTTTGACATAAGCATTTGTGTTTCCTCCATGTTTTTCCATGGCTTGATAGCTCATTTCTTTTTACCACTGAAGTCGATTCCATTGTCTGAATACACCACAGTTTACACACTCACCTCTTTAAAGACATCTTTCTTGCATCCAACTCTTGGCAACTATGAAAAAAAACTGCTGTAAATATTCATGTGCAAATTTTTGTGTGGACTACATAGTATTTTACCTGCACTGGCAATCCATCAAAGATTTTTTAATATGTTTTTATTAAAAAAAACCTTTTGTCACTGCTGGGTGGAGATTAAATAGTGTAGAAGAAGCAGATGTGGAAATGAGAGTCCAGTAAGGAGGCTGCTGCAGTAATGGAGGCAAGAGAGACTCACAGCTTGGACCAGGGTGTGGCCTAGGAGATACAAGAAGAGAATGCATTGGGTTATATATATAATATGGAAAGAGAATTACAGGACTTGCCTAAGAGAGGCAAATGGAAAGGTAGAACAATAGGGACAAATTCCTGGCCTGTGAAACTACGAAATCACTTGTTAATTATTAAGATAGGGATAAAGAGGAGAGCTTAAGAACATGTTTGAGAGAAAAGGTGTAATTAAGAGTTCAATTTTCCATATATTAAAGGTGAAGTATGTATCATATCTCCAAGAAGAATATAAAATAGAGAGATGGATATACAAACATCAAAGAAAAGATTTGGGTCAGAATGTCAGGTTGGAAATCATAGATAAGTGAGTGCCATTCAAAGCCATGGGAAAAGAAAGCTAAGGATCAACTGTGGGGAGCTCCAATATTTGGAGGTCACAGAGGACAAGCAACCTACAAAGGAAACAATGGGGTATCCAAGGAGCTGGAAGGAAACCCAGTGTCAGAGTATCATGAAAGCCAAATGAAGAATTTATTCAGGAAGAAATATTAAGCTATTAATTGCAAATTGTGTATATTCGAGTGTTTTTCATCATTTATATTTATCATACTAGTTAAAGGCTATCAATATTTCTTCTTTAAGAGTAAGTTCTTGAACTTATTTCCATTGTTTTTCTTTTGTTTTATAGACATTAATTCTTAAATTTATACTCAGTAGTTCCCTGTGCTACTAGTTTATCTACTCCATGCATTAAACATTTTAATCTGCAAACTTTATTTATTTAATAACTAAATAATTTAAACAAATAATTTACTTCTGGATTATAATTTTTGACCTTTAAGAAAACATCATGTGAACTACTCTCATCATTATTTGCTAATTCATGTGTAATTTCATTTTTTGCTTATTTCTTAACCATAACGCATTTAAGAGTGTCTTAAATTCTAAATTTCCTTTTATGTGTTTTATTCACATTCTTTATTGTTGATGTTGTTAATATTTACATTGCACTTTGACCAGAACACACTCTTTAAAAATGTATGATTCGAGGAATTTATTAAAATGTTTATAGCACATAATCAATTTTGTAAAAACCTTTAGACCAACCCAAAAGAAAATATATTTTATTTAAATTTTTGACTTAGATATCTTTCTAATAAATCAATAGTATTGTTTTAATATTCACTCTATACTTCCTCAGTTGTATTTTTCCTATTTCATCTGTCAAGAACTAAAAGCAATATGGTAATATTTGTGTTGCCATCATGATTATATCAACATCTCTTTGTATTTCTAATAGTTTGTATTTCCATTTTAAGCTGTATGTTATTCATCAAAAAAAGTTCATGACAGCCATACTTCATTGCAGATTATACCATATTTCAAAGTAAAATAGTAAGGCTTAATGGTTATTTGCCTTGCTTTTACACTCTTGATCAAATAATGACTTGAAATCTGCACTAATATTAATTTAATACAAACTGCTTTATTCTTTTGCCTTTCCCTGGTAACTTTTCACAGCTACTATTCTTTAACTACTCCATAATTTTATTCCAGGTAAAGTTTTTGTGCAAAGCATAGAAATGATTTTTTTCAACCCTGATTATATTTTACTAGCAATATTATACCTAATTTAACTTATTGTATTGAATAATAAATTGAAATTGTTGATTTAGACTATCTGTCCTTTATGTTTTTGCAACATTTCTAATTCTTTTATAAGTTATCTATCCTTTTTCAAATCAGTGTTTATTCTAAGCACAGTTGAACATTATCCTCTAGTTAGTAATATCCATTGACTCCCTTTTGTGAAAAAAAGAAATTCATTCCATTTACAGTAGCTTTTTTTTCCCAACCATTTGTTTCAGTTTACATAATTGTCCCTTTAGGCCAATTTTTTTCATGTTTTATTGATGATATTCATATTCCCATTTGTGACTCTATTTATAAGCAATCTTCTATAAGGGTAAATTTACCTGGCTTTAAATTTACTGCTAGTCTTCCTCAAGGTGTAACTTCTCTATGTTTAAGTTGTTTGTTTTCAGTTCATCTCTCAGCTGATGCTGTCTTTGGTTCATTTTTCCTCCCAAGAAATGCTGAGTCACTCTTTCAGCCATTGCCTGGCTGATATTGTTTGTTTCCCTCACGAATGATGATTTGACTGGTGTGAAATTATTGGACTAGAACCTCTTTCAGATGAAACATGTATTATTTCAGGGTCTCCTATCACTAACACTATATACAGAAAAAGACTGAAAACCATGGGAAGGTTATTTTTTGTTTGGTTTCTTTGTTGTGATTTTTATAGTTTTTAAATTTTTTAAATAACAGTTTTTATTGTAATTCACATAGCATACAAAATTCAACCATTTAAAGTGTCCAAGTCAATCACTGTTATATATTCAGAGAGTTTTACAACCATCGTCACAATTTTAGGACATTTTTATCATCTCCATTAGCTGTCATTCCTCATTTCCCACCAAGCATCCATCCACTTTCTATCTCCATGGATTTCCTGTCCTAGTCATTTCATACAAGTGAAATCACACAATACATGACCTTTGTGAATGGCTTCTTTCACTTAGCACAATGTATTCAGTGTTCAGCCAAGTTGTAACATGTTGCAGAACTTCATTTCTTTTTATTGCTGTCTGATATTTCACTGTATGGATATACCATATACTGTTTATCTATTCATTTTTTGATGGGCATTTGAGTTGTTTCTACTTTTAAGCTATTGTAAGTAATGCTGTCTTTTCATGTCTTTTGGGCAATGTACCTCTGAGTGGAATTATTGGTTCATATGGTTACTCTATTTTCAACATTTTGAGGAAATGCCAAACTGTTTTCCAAAGCAACTGCACCATTTCACTTTCCTATCAGCAGTATATATATGAGAATTCTGATTTTTTCTATAGCTTCAGTAACACTTGTTATTTGTCTTTTTGATATAGCCATCCTAGTGAGTATAAAGTGGTATATCATTGTGGGTTTTTTTGTTGACTATATGGGGGTGACATTGGTTAACAAAATTACACAAGTCAGGTTTCAAGCGTACAATTCTATATATATAATCCATATATTGCATTGTGTGTTCAACACCCCAAGTCAAGTCTCCTTCCATTACCATTTTATCCCCCTTTGCCCTCCTCTTCCTCTCCCCACCCTCTTTTTCCCTCTGGTAATCACCATAATGTTGTCTATGTCTATGAGGGTTTTCTTTTTTTTGCTTAACTCCTTCACCTTTTTCTCCCAGCCACCCAACCTGCTCCCCTCTGACAGCCATCAGTCTCTCATCTGTATGTTTATGTCTGTTTCTGTTTTGTTTGTTAGTTTATTTGCTTCATTAGATTCCACATACAAATGAAATCATATGGTACTTGTCTTTCTCTGACTGGCATATTTCACTTAGCACACTACTCTCCACATCCATCCATGTTGTTGCAAAAGGTAAGATTTCCCTCTTTTTTAACAACTGAGTAGTATTCCATTGTGTAAATGTACCAAACCTTTTTTTATCCATTCATCTATTGATGGTCAATTGGGCTGCTTCTAAATCACGGCTTTTGTAAATAATGCTGCAATGAACATAGGGTGCATGTTCTTTTGATTAGTGTTTCAGATTTCTTTGGGTATATCCCCAGAAGTAGAATTGGTGGGTCATAAGTCAGTTCCATTTTTAATTTTTTTAGGTAATTCCACACTGCTTTCCATGGTGGCTGCACCAATATGCATTCCCACCAATAGTGCATGAGGGTTCCCTTTTCTGCACATCCTTGCCAACACTTGTTTCTGGATTTATGGATGTTAGCCATTCTGACAAGTGTGAGGTCATATCTCGATGTGGCATTAATTTGCATTTCTCCGGTGATTGGATGTGGCTAATTTGCATTTTTCTGGTTATTGACATTGAACATCTTTTCATATGACTATTGGCCATCTGTACAACCCTTCTGGAAAAGTGTCTATTTAGGTCTTTTGAACATTTTTTAATTGGATTTTTTTTGGTGTTGAGTTTTATAATTCTTTATAAATTGTGGATATTAACCCCTTATCAGATGCATCACTGGCAAATATGTTTTTCCACTCAGTGGGTTGTCTTTTCATTTTGTTGATGATTTCCTTTGTGCAAAACCTTTTTAGGTTTATGTAATCCCATTTGTTTATATTTTGCTTACTTTTCCTTGCCCAAGGAGATGCATCAGAAAAAATATTGCTATAAGAAATGTCCAAGATTTTACTGCCTATGATTTCTTTTAGGGTATTTATGGTGTGCAGTCTAACATCTGCCTTTAATCTACTTTGAGTTTATTGTCATATATGGTGTAAGAAGCTGGTCTAGTTTCTTTCTTTCTTTTTTTTTTGCATGTGTCTGTTCAATTTTCCCAATACCACTTATTGAACAGACTATCTTTACACCATTTTATGTTCTTGCCATTGTCAAATATTGATTGACTATAAAAGCATGGGCTTATTTCTGGCCTCTCTGTTCTGTTCCATTGATCCCAGAGACTTGACTTGGGGTGGTGAACACACAGGTAATGTGTTGTAGAATTGTGCACCTGTATAATTTTGTTAGCAAATGTCACCTGAAAAAATAATAAAAAGTAAAAACAAAAAAATGGAAAGGTGGTACCTGTGTGCAATGGAATATTACATAGCCATTAAAAAGAATAAGATCTTACCACTTGCAACAAGATAGATGGACCTAGATAGTATTGAGGGTCAGATTCCAGTCAAGTGGACAACAACTGTCCTATTTTGATCATATCTACACCACTTAAAATGATATGTGGCCCTTTGGTATCCTGCTGGGGGAGATTGCAACCCTGAGGGCAAAACCCCAACTCTAGAATTCCTTCTGAGTGGCTCTTCAACCTTTTAAAGACAGGCTACTGGGTAGAGAGGCCTAACAACTGCTGCGAGGAGATGTACAGTCTGAGGCTGGAGTGCTGGAAGCAGGAGACAGATAAGAGGACAGTGTTGGCAAACATCAGCAAATAACTGGAGAAGATTATGGTTGAGAGAAGAGACCACTTTGGATCTGGCTGTATCCACCCCATCCAACACCCTGCTTTCATGATTAAGGTTTCTCAGAAGAGGAGACGCTCCTGTGGACTGTAATAATGCTTTTTTCTCTCAAACCCTCCTCTCCCTGTGGACTGAAAACAAACTCTGGGTAGACTTCACATGCATTTACTAGATTCCAGCAATGTTGTTCCACCCTGAACTATCCTTACCCTCTGAATGCATTTGAAGAGTCATACTTTCTGAATAAAATCAATGTCTACTCCAAACCTTATTTTTAATGACTGACTTTGCATCCACTTACATTCAGGCATTTTTGCAGCTATATTTTTTAACTTACATTTAAATTTTAATTTATTTATTTTTAATTATATCTTATTGATTACACTATGACAGTTAACCCAATTCTTTCCCCTTTGCCATCCTCTACTCAGCAACCCCCACTCCCTCAGACAATCCCCACATCATTGTTCATGTCAGTGGGTCATGCATATAGGTTCTTTGGCTACTCCATTTCCTATACTGTACCTTACATACCCATGGCTATTCTGTAACTATCTACCTGCACTTTTTAATACCCTCACCTCTTCACCCATTCTCCCACATCCCTCTTCCCATCTGGCAAACATCAGAACACTTTCCATATCCATGATTCTGTGCCTGTTCTTCTTGTTTGCTTAGTTTGTTTTTTAGATTCAATTGGGTTTCTTTCACCACAGAATTGTTTGCACTAGCAAATGTTTATATATTTTTAAAATATATTTGATTAACTATGCTATTACAGTTGTCCCAATTTTTCCCTTTGCCTCTCTCCACCCAGTATTCCAAATCCCTCCAGTAACCCCCACCCCACTACTTAGTTCATAGCCAAGGGTCATGCATATAAGTTCTTTGGCTACTCCATTTCCTATACTGTTTTCAACATCCCCCTGTCTATTCCGTATCTACCAGTTTGTGCTTCTTAATCCCTGTACCTTTTTCCCCATTTCTCCCCTTTCCCCTCCTTACTGATAACCCTCCAAATGATCTCCATATGTATGATTCTGTTTCTGTTCAACTTGTTTGCTAAGTTTGTTTTTTAGATTCAATTATTGATAGTTATGAATGTATTGCCAGTTTAATGTTCATCATTTTTATCTTCTTCTTTTTCTTATATAATTCCCTTTAGCATTTCACACAATAATGGCATGGTGATGATTATCTCCTTTAGTTTTACCTTCTCCGGGAAGAACTTTATCTGCCCTTTCATTCTAAATGATAGCTTTGCTGGATAGAGTAATCTAGGTTGTAGGTCCTTACCTTTCATGACTTTGAACACTTCTTGCCAGTCCCTTCTAGCCTGCAAAGTTTCTTTTGAGAAGTCAGCTGATAGTCTTATGGGAATTCTTTTGTGGGTAACTGTTCCTTTTCTCTTGCTGCTTTTAAGATTCTCTTTATCTTTAACCTTTGGCATTTTTATTATTATGTATCTTGGTGTGGTCCTCTTTAGGTCCAGCTCTCTGTGCTTCTTGGGCTAGTATGTCTATTTCCTTTACCAAATTAGGAAAGTTTTCTTTCATTATTTTTTCAAATAAGTTTTCAATTTCTTGCTCTTCCTCTTCTCCTTCTGGCAACCCTATGATTCAGATATTGGTACTTTAAAGATGTCCCAGAGGTTCCTTAGCTTATCTTTGGGTTTTTTTTGTATTCTTTTTTTCTTCTTGCTGTTCTGATTGAATGCTTTTTTTCTTCTGTGTGTTCAAATTGTTGATTTGATTCTTGGCTTCATCGCTTTCACTGATGATTCCCTATAGATTTTTCTTTATTTCACTTAAGGTAGCCTTTATTTCTGCCTGTGTCTTTTTTACACTGTCAAAGTACCCAGTGAGTTCCTGGAGCATCCTAATAACCAGTGTTTTGAACCATGCATCTGATAGATCACTTATCTCCATTTTGTTTAGTCCTTTTTCTGGAGTTTTGTTCTGTTCTTTCATTTGAGCCATGTTTCTTTGTCTCCTCATTTTGGCAGCCTCCCTGTATTTGTTTCAGTGTATTAGTTAGATCTGCTTTGACTCCTTGTCTTAGTAGCATGGTCTATTGTAGAAAAGTGCACCTGTAAGTTGTATAGAGCAGAGCCTTAGGTAATCACCGGGGCAGGGCAACCCAAGTGACTGCTCGGTGGCTTTGTGTTGGGGAAGGCTCAGAAAGGGAACAATGCCACTGCCTGGTCTCTGGAGTTTTGCCTCCAGGAGGAAACTGTCTCCAGGCACTCAGTCTGTTGCCAGTCACCTCACTTTCTCCTCTTATGCCAATGGTGCCCTTCCAGCTGTTGCCCTGGTGCTGGATCCCAGAGGGGGTAGGTCTGTGTGAATCCTAAGTCCACTGTAGGCCCTTTAAGAGGAGTCTCTTGAGAATCCCTCAGTTTCTTCCATCCCTACCCCCACTGGTTTTTACAGCCAGAAGTTATGGGGACTTATATTCCTGGTGCTGGAACCTTGGGCTGGGTGGTCTGGTCTTGGGCTGTGATCACTTGATCCTGAAGTATCCCTCCCAAATTTTTATCCACCACATATGGATACAGGACCAGACCATTCCACATCTCTGCCCCTCTTACCAGTCTGGATGGATGTAGATTCTTTAATATTGCAGTTGTCAGACTTCCATTCAACTTGATTTCTGATGGTTCTGGGTAATGGCTGTTCTATAATTCAGTTGTAATTTTGATGTAGTTGTGTGAAAAGGCAAGCTGTGTTTGCTTATTCTACAATCTTGACCAGAAGTCCAACTATGTTTTTTTTTTTAAATGTGAAAGTAAGTGTTTTTACCATACTGCCCTGGAATTTAAGATGATAGAGAAGAAAGAGAGCAGGGCAGAACACTCAAGGGGTATTGAGAAAATGATTAATAAATCATTTCTGAGGTGAGTATCAAGTCATAGTACTTTTTAAAAAGATTTTATTTTTTTTATTTTTAGAGAGAGGGGAAGGGAGGGGGAAAGAGAGGAAGAGAAATATCAATGTGTGGTTGCCTCTCATGCATCCCCTACTGGGGACCTGGCCCACAACCCAGACATGTGCCCTGACTGGGAATCAAACTAGTGACACTTTGGTTTGAAGGCCAGAACTCAATCCACTGAACCATACCAGACAGAACTCAAGTTATAGTATTTCTAATTGAACAGCTGGTATACATTTACCCAATCTGGGGAGATACTTAATTTAGAAAGGAGGAGCCAGCACCATCCTGCCTACAATGAGAGCACAGCCAATAGTCCCTCCCATCTGTCTGGGTGGACAGGTAGCTCTTGGAGGTCACTCCATGTTGGGTGCCCAGACATATACAGCATGTGCAGCAATGAGGAGGTCATACGCAAGCTGCTGTTTTCATATCCTTTGCATTATACATTGTCATAACTGTTGTCATATATGAAGTCAGTACTAAAAGCTAGAGCAAAAGCTTTTTGAACAAATATCGTCTGCAGTGTTACGGTCATACAATGGAAGTAAATATAGTTCTTGCCATAACTCCTTCTTTTGCTTGCAGTTAAATACTTGAAAAATTAAAAAAATACATAAATATATATTTAACACATTAAATGTTTATGTATTAAATATCTATATTCATATATCTGTTTTTATGCCATTACCATGCTGATTTGATTACTATGACCTTGTAGTATATAGTTTGGTATCAGGTAGCATGATTCCTCCAACTTCATTCTTTTTTCTCAAGATTGCTGTGGCTATTCTGGGCCTTTTTTGGTTACATATAAATTTTTGGAATATTTGTTCTAGTTCTGTAAAATACTCCATTGGTATCTTGGTAGGAATTGCATTGAATCTATAGATCGCTTTGAGTAGTATGGACATTTTAATTATGTTAATTCTTCCTACCCATGGACACAGTATATGATTCCACTTATTTGTATCTTCTTCAATGTCTTTTTTCATCATCTTATAATTTTTTCAAGTACAGGTCTTTTACATTATTGCTTATATTTATTCCCAAGTATTTTATTTTATTTTACTTTAGTTTTTTTTTTTTTTGTAAGTTTTTGAGTTGAACTTATTGGGGTGACATTGGTTAATAAAATTACATAGGTTTCAGGTGTACAATTACAATAGTATTAGTTGTGTTTACCACCCCAAGTCAAGCCCCTTTCCATCACCATTTATTCCCCCTTTACCTTCTTTTACATCCCAGACCACCTCTTCCTTCTGGCAATCACCATACTCTTGTCTGTGTCTGTGAGTCTTTCTTTTTATCCTTGCTTAATCCTTTCACCCTTTTCACCCAGACCCAAACACCCTCCCCTCTGACAGCTGTCAGTCTGTTCTCTGTTACCTTGAGTCTCTCTACACTTTTTAAATTTTGTTTTGTTCACTAGATTCCCCATATAAATAAAATCATGTGTTCTTTTTCTTTTTCTGATGTAATTGTAAATGAGATTTTTTTTAACTTCTTTATTATTTCTGATTAGATACTTGGAGGGTCTGTCTTTATACTTGAACTTAATCATTTCTTCAGAATATGCATATAGGTTTCTGTCACTGAATACACTTTTCTGGTTTATAATGTGTTATATTTTTTCATGTAAGGGCTTTCATTGGTCAAAAACATTTTCATCTTTTATAGATATTATATTTTCTGTTATACTTATTCTGATCTCCATAACTATATCCATTTCTACAGATATTTTCCCTTTTAAACATGTTCTCTGTATTCCAGTTGAGACTCTCAAGTTTGTTTTCCACACTGCTCATTTTATTTTCTGCAAATATTACTTCTAATATTATACTTTATTTTTCTTACTTTTTAAAAATTCATTTTACTTAGCTCCCTATTTAATTCTCCCTACTTCTTCCCATCTCTTCATATCAATGTCATTCTTTTTCATCTTTAATATTTAATATTAAAGATCTTTAAACTTTATTGAAAGTACAAAGCAAGTATCTACACTTA
This sequence comes from Anoura caudifer, assembly GCA_004027475.1. Lineage (NCBI taxonomy): Eukaryota > Metazoa > Chordata > Mammalia > Chiroptera > Phyllostomidae > Anoura > Anoura caudifer. The sequence continues at coordinate 70,218 of PVKU01006879.1, forward strand.
TACCTGTAAACAATACTTTTAAATTGTGTTCTCTTTCTTCAGGATTGATGTTTTACTCCCATTGGGCTGAAAAAAGCCTTTTCATAAACACTTATTCCTTGTTTCCAGGTTTATTTTTCTCTGGTCAGTTTAGTGAGTGTGTGATGAGAGGAAGAGACGTGAATAATATCTTACTGACATTTTAGAATCATAAAAAATATAATAAAAACTGAAATATTTACATCTATAAAAAGTAGGCAAACTTTATGCTAAATTAGGTTGTATTTCTACATAGTCACTGAGTGAGGGGGTATAGAGCTTATTTTCAATGAGAAGCTTAGAATATATTACGTAAAAATCAATAAAATTTTGTTAAATTTAATAGCCTTTGCTTTTCCAAGATTTGAGGGTATTGACATCTTCTTACATACAAAATCAACATGTTAAAGTCACAACATCATTAGGAGATTGAAAGATAGCTCTATTCAAACTGTTCTACAGATGGATAAAGGGAGGCTCAACTGAGCAGTTTCTTAAGACACCATAAGTCAATAGAGAAGCAGAGTTTAGAATTCACAAAACCTACCAATTCATACAGTTGAAAGCAAAAATCAATAAAGGAATTTAGTGATTTGAAAATTAAAACACCATGGTACTATCCTTAGGAGTTGAAAGCAAAATATTGATTCATAACTTCCCCATTTTTTGTACCCTGGTCAAATAATGAGATTGTTATTTTTCCTAGCAACAACATGTTCAAAATGGGAAATACTGAACTGCATTGTCAGTATTGTCAAGAAAATCCAGTTGAAAATCACACATTAATTCTGTGAATTTGTTCAAAACAATGATGCTTTTGAGTATCACACATCATGTAAAATCATACTGACTCTAAAGTGTGCCGTGTGCAAGGAAGTCCCTCCAGAATTCACTAATGAACAAAACAGTATGTAGTAACAGTCATTCTAGCAATAAGTGGAGTAATTAGAATGTGCATGGTAATAGCTGACACATAATTATGGCAATCACATCAAAACCGAGTGAAAATAAAAGGGAAGAAAATAGAGGTCTGATCTTCATATTAAAAAGGAATGAAATAATAAGTTAAATCTCATTCAGGAAGAAACTCTTATTATTCCAAATGCATTCAGGCAGCTCAGACCAGCCCATTCACAGCTGTTTGTGGCTGCTTAACCCCTTGCCTGTTGTGAGCATGAAACCTTTTGCTCCCTGGCTCTGGGGAGATACAAGTCTTCAGGGACAGGGTTGGCTGGTTGGCTTCCTGTTTCTCAATAAAATTTTCTCGCTCTGAGGCACGTGGTCTGTCCATGCTAATTTAGGATAAATTACTTCCACAGGTGATCGGCTGTTCTTCATCTCCTTTGAGATGAGAGAAAGAAAGAACAGCTTAAACATGAACATGTGGAACCTAAAGGGATGAAGAATCATTCTGACAGGGAGTTTTTGGATCATGGGAAGGGGTTACCCAATTAGATTGTGACACTGGAGAAATATTAACTAAATTGAACTGAACTTCATGAGGGTGGTGGTATGTTCAGAAATTATCTTAATATTGTTAGCTAAAAAGCAGCAGTTCTAACACCATGCAGCTTAAAGAAGGTAGGTATCCTACTCATGAGTACTACATAAAAATAAGCAATTGCACTAGGAGAGAAAAAAAAAAAAAGACCCAGAGCTTTAAAACTTGTAATGATGAGAAATGATGCTTATATTTTTCCCACTCAGAGTGTGGTCTCTAAACCACAGCTTCAGCATTCACCAGGGGTTATTCAGAAACACAGAATAATCTCAGACCCCACTCCACACCTGTTGAATCAGAATCTGCATTTTAATGAGATCCCCCAAGAGATTTATTTGTGTGACATGAAAGTTTGACATGTACCAGTTTAACAGATTCATAGGTCACCAGAGGGGAAAAGATCTGGGAAAAGGTCTTACCTAATCTTATTTTATCAAATTTGAAAACTCACTGAAGGTGCATGACTAAGATGCAGTAAACATCAGATGACTATGGTCCATCCTACCACCCAAGTCCTGACAACCAACAACAACAACAACAAAAACAAAACTGCTCATTGAGTCTGTTTCTATATCTACACCACTCAATTTTATATTAGTGTTCAACTACTAGACTTGATATTTTAAAAAAAAACTTTCTAATAAATAAATCTCTGTCAAAGAATAAACCCATTAGCAGGACAGACATACTGAATACCCAGGTTATGTATTTAAAAGATCGTCCCTCTTCCAGCGGTACTGATGCAATCCAAGGTACTGTGAGAGATTGCTGGACATGATTAAACATGTTTGATTTTAGATTGATTACTCTGGTGGGGAGAGGATGCTGGAGAAGGAGGAATGCAGGAATCCCAGGGAAGGCAAGAGGGGCGGTGACACTGCTGTGGCAGGCCTGTCTGACATCACTGCCTTAACATTTGTATTTCAGTCCATCGCCTGACTAATAACACCATGTAGTGAAATAAAGCACCCATTCTGGAGGTAATTGTTATGTGGTGGCACATAAACAAGCCCCATCCTGCAGTATATTTACCACAGTGCATATTTACGAGTTGGGTTTAATTAAAAGTCGGGAACACTAGAGCTATTTTTTAACTAGATGCCTATTATCTAGTGTCAAATGCTTGGTTTTAATCACGCATTTTATATCATCGTGACCTAGATCACTGCCTGTGACATATGAGATAGTGTGTTGTCTTTCCTGAGAAGATGTAGCAGGGCTTGATGGATGTTTTCTCATTCCTAACCTCATTACTACCAGCTTCCCATCCATCTAATAAAATGCTATGATAGAGAGTGGGAAGGTGCTATAAATCATAATATTCTAGCCGCTTCCAGCAGATTCATTAGAAATGCTGACTATATATCTCACAAACAGAAAGTCAACACACAAGTGGGTTGCTGCTTCTGCTCAGGATTGAGACACCCTGTTCCTTGCCTCTCCCTCTCTCAAGGGAATAAAGGTTCTTTTTAAATAGTAAAAGATGCCATTTAATGAACGGCTATATAGCCCTTTTCCTTAACGTGATTTATCCAAGGTAGAGTTGATAGATACTAGTCTTGTTATACACAATCTGATCATTATTTCCCTGATTGGAGGAGCTGTCAACTTCTAAGTGTCAAGGAAACGGATTCAGTTAAAATAGATTAGGTCTTGGAGTTTTTTGTCATTATTGGTTTTGCCCTGACAAAGAAAACTTCCCCATGTCTCCTTAAAGTTAAGATGGAAGCTGTTGAAGAGATAAGTGAAAGCTCTGACATCACCATTCCTTGAGGTAATCACACATGAACACTGGTGATGTCCCTAGCTCTTCCTTCTTTTTCAGTCACTCATTTGTTCATTTAATCAATAAACAGATCATGAGGACTTACCATGGACCAGTACTATACTAGATGCTAGGTTAAACCATAAATGGGACATGGCCTTCGCTCAAGAAGCTTGCACATTAAATGCAAAAACAGAGTACCTAATGACAACATGTAAGAGGAAATGCTAATCCAATCTGGGCAGGGTGGTGGTGGTCAAGGAAGACTTCCTGGAAGAAATGAAACCTAAGCTCACCAGACAAGAGGGAAGGAAACTATGAAGAGTGAGCAGAACATGTGCAAAATTCAGAACTGTACAAAGGCTCTGATCCAATTTAGCATAGCTGATACCAGGAGGCACAGGGAGTGGTGAGAGGTAAAGCAGTTTAGAAGTAATAGAGGCCAGACCAGGGAGGGCCCTGTAGGCTTTATATATAAATCTAAGTGACTTTGAGAGCAATAGGAAACTATTAAACACTTTTAAGCAGAACTGTGACATAGTGGGTTTTGCATTTAGAATGATCCTTCTCACAACAGTGAGGAACAGATGGCTGAGGGGTCAGGACAAGGAATAAATAAGTCAAGGAAACTAGCAAGAAGGCAGCAGCCGTAACAGGATAGATGTTAGAATGGAGAGAGCTGGAAGCAATTGACACCATTTATGAGTTAGAGATGAGAGGGCTAGCAATTGATTTGATTGCTATAACCTAGTCGGTCACTAAGTCTACTAGTTGTGTCAAAATGAGCCTTATTCAGCTATTCTCATTTGTTCCCAAAGCCACTCTAGCCTCTCTCCCTTTGATAAGCTCTTTTCTGTACTGTAACTGACATTCACATCTGCACTGATCTCTCTGGTCTCCAATCCATGTTCCACAACCTAATAAATCCTTATAGGCCTGGCTTCTTATCTGTTCTAAAGTCCCCAGTGTCTGACATGTACGCAATCCCCACTGTCTACAGCAGTAGTCCTCAAACTTCAGTGAATATCTGAATCACTGAGATTCTGGGATGTGAGCCTTGTGGAAAATGCAGAATCACAGCTCCTATCAAGATAAAATTTGATTTAAATATGGCACAGTATCCAGGAAGTAGTCTTTCTAGTAAAAATTCAAGATACTAAGACAGAAGGTATACTTTGAAATAAAGAGTATATACTATTTTGGATCAGAGCTATGGCCAGAATTCATGGACCTCTACAATGCCCAGATCCCATACTGTCCTGAGGTCCACTGTAAGTTGCTTTTCCTTTTCTGCTGTTTTCTGGCTTGGTTTCTTACTGTAAAAATAATGGTGCTGTAATTATTGCCATATCCACACCTTCAATCATGTCATTCTGCCTCTACCCTCTGCTTGTCTGAGGGCTCAATTTCCACAGCTGTAGAGAGCAGGAGACAGGTTAAATGATATCCAAATTCCATCAGAATCTTACTGTTATAGGACTCATTTTAAATCCCACGCTTGTGAACCTATGGCTGATCTCTCCAGGCTTCATTGACCCCTCTCTTTGAAGTTGTTCAGTCCCTCTTTTTTCTCACACTTAATTACATGAACTATTTTATAGCTTCCTGAAAGCAGTATAGAGTTCAGAATAAGAGCATAGACACCAGAATCAAATAACTTAAATCAGGTCCTGGCTTAATCATTTACTGCCTGTATGGTATTGGTGAAGTTCCTTCTCTCTAAATCTCAGCTTCCTTATCTGTAATATGGGGATAATAAATGTCTCTGCATTGTTAAGTTATTGCAGAAATTAAAAGAGATAATCCACTTAAAGCAATTAGTACTTGTAACTCGTTAAGGCATTCTATAAAAGTCCATCAAAACCACTGTGACAACCTTGCCTCTGCTCACAACTCAGCCGTAAGCAATTTGAAGACAGGGATGGAATCTTTTTTTATATCATTAAAGCCATTTTTTCCATTCTAGAACCTGACACGGGATAGCACCACTTAGGGTATGTCTGTGGCAGACACTTACGGCACTCTAAAATAAAAATGAATGAGTCTAGCGGAAATTAATCTGAATATACAAACTCAGGTATCCCAGAATGATCACATGCTCAAATTTTCTTTGAATCATTCAAAATATGACTTTAGCTTCATCCTGCTGTACTAAGGGAAATTCAGGGTCACCCATGATTACTTGTCCAAAGAGGAAAAGTCCCAGAGTCTTGCTTATTACCAGAACTTCAGTGAATTTTCACACTGTTCCAACTGGTTGCTACTGACATGCCCAGTGACACAGCCTATTGAATTCTCATAGGTCACAGGCAGTTGGGCTGCTTGCTTTCCTTGTATGGAATGTGGGCAACTGGACTAGGTTTAGAGCTCCTGAACTCAGGATACAGTCCCCAGTGCTTTAGTTGGCCATCACTTTTGAGATTTTGTCATCTCCCCACGATTTTGCCAAAAATAAGATGTAAGCCCCACTCCAGAAGGACCAAATCATGCCCTTCTCCCATCTCAGCCAAGGGGATCAGCTCCCTAAACTCCTTGCATTGGAAGGCAATTCCCTCTCTTACTCTTCTCTGGGGCACCAAATAATGACTTTAGTAAGCTTAGGGTTTTTCTCTCAGTTCTACCAAAAAAAATTCTCTGAGGCAGGAAATTATTAAGGGTCTGACTAACAATGTAGACTAAGGAAGGAAAAATAAATAAATGAAGAAATATAAGCATAAATTAATATCTTAATAAACTATCTTCTCAACATGTCAAGCGGAATCGATTTCTCCAAACACAGAAGGATCAAAGTATAAAATAAAGGGATGCTGGAATATTGAGAGTGTATTTTTTTTCTTGAGTCAGACAAGATATCTATAGTTTTGGTATTTGGAAAAAGAATGGGACTTTGGTCAAAGTTAGGATTCACGCTGTCTCCTTTCCAAATTTTAGAAAATTTTCTAATTGTTACAATGAGACTATCATCCATGCAGGCAAAGCACAGCTTGCCTCTTGAAAGAACAAAGGCTCAGAGAGGCCATAAAAATTGCTCATAAGTCTTCTTGGACATCAAAGGACTCTTACCAACAACATACAGATGACTTAGTGAAAGTAAATCGGGAACATATGGATTAAGATTCTCTTGAAATAAGCATGGGTTTAGAAAGTAGGTGAGGAGGGAACTGCTTAGGGCCAAATGCATTTTGGATTTTCTAAACACATGTGTGTGGCTATCAGCATAACACCCCCACCCACCCCAACATACACACATAAAAACATCCACTCATTGTATGACCTGGAGACCTAGAGATGGTAAAACTCCTAGAGACCACACACCATGGGAGATGTGTAGCTATTTACCTAAGCTTAGATTAATTCAACAATGATTTTCTAATGTTTTCAGATAAAGGGAAATGGAAAGGAAAAGTCAATTGGTGGTTCAAGATAAACAACAATGAACCTTAGATTTTGATTTCTGATTTCTGAATAAACACATTTCTACTTTATTGGCCTCAGTTGTCTCATCTATAAAATGGATTCATTGATCTCAGAAATGCTCAAAAATGCCTTTATACACTGACCAGTTCTTTTCATCTGCTCCTCCCCCTTATCTTTCCTTTTCTAATTTGCTAATATGCAAATTTTTATAGCAATAATAACAGGACTTAAAAGTTGAGCTTTAAAATATTCCACATGCAAGCTTGGCCCCAGAAAAAAGGCCAACCACCCACTCACTTTCCCTGCCCCTCCTTTCCCCCTGAACACACCACCACAAAGCACCTTTGCCCTGTTACTCACCCCAATGTCCTAAGCAGCCCATTAGAGAACTCAACACTAAAGTCTGACTTACAGCATATGATGATCTCTTTCATAAACAGAAAGTAGTGTGGTTTTTTTTTTTTTTAAACAAAAACAGATTAATCATGACAAGAAAACCTCAAGAGTTAAGTCTAAAATTACAAGACTAGAAATTGGAAGAAGTGAAGTAAGACATTTTATTACATATTTAAATCCTCATTAATAACATGAAAGAAAAGTTACTTTCAGTATCATCGATATCAGGAAGATTATATATCTAATGAAGCCTTCTTTCCAAAGCAGCTTTCTCATTCATAATGTCCCTGCCAACCATGAACCTGAAACAACTCATTCTTTGAAAGCCAATTTGCTTTCTGATAGAAGTAGATATTTATGTGCTACAACTATTATTCAGCTGCTCATTATCTCTATTGGACTACTGCGGTATGCTCACTGTTATTTTGCAATCATTGTTTCCAGAGTGTGAGTGAAGCAGATAATGATTGGGATCTGCATTTGAGATAGAGGTCTAAATTCTCTCTGAGAGCCATTGATACCATCAGTCCTTAATGTAGGACTTTGTTTTGAATAAATAACATAAATGAGTCCAGACACAATGCTGACATCAAAACTGTTGACTCTATTAAGATGCATGACCTATAAGGATTCTCCCTCACACCTGAGAAAATCACTTCTAACATATGGATCTCAATTGCTGTGGATGAAATTTCATGGTATAAATATCCAAATCTACTTGGAATAACCTGTCACTTCGGCCAGCCAGACCATGTTATTTTCTCCCACTACATGCTCCCTCGTTACCTCGTACTTTCTCATCCTAACATTGAAGTTTATAATATCTGAAAGGGGAGAAACTATAACTATTTCATTCTCAGTTTTCAGAGCTTAGAAGGTACATGGCATAAATAATTATTTGCTACGTACACACACAAATAAATGAATTTTACTTCAGAACTCTTTACCTTAATCAGTACCAAATAACTGTTGCTGATTCTCTATTCAATTTACTCATAGATGCCCCCCTAGTTTAGAAACGTCATAGTTGGGCCCCTTGTGGCTTGCAAGGGCATTTTAAGGCATGCATTTGTTGCTCTGTATTTGATTTGAGAGCAGCATTAAGTCAATTTCACAGATGAAAAGCCTGAAGAAAAACCTTCTATATCTGCCCTCCCCCCACAAACAAACTTAATTCCTGAACAATGAGTGAAGATGAGCACTCAGGAAATCCTCATTTTTTTCCCATTTGTAATTCCTTACAAGGAAGAGCTCTGAAAATGATCCTAAGAACCCAAGGACTTTGTAGCTGTGCTTTATAGATGTGCCTTTGTAGACACACAAGCAAAATCAAAATCTGACAATGAAAATACATTTAAACAATCATTCACAGTAAGAAATCATATTGCACGTTGAAAAAGCATGCAGCACTGAGGTGATTCAGGCGGAGTTTATTAAAACATGCTCTGTTGGCATTCCAATGCATGTGATGTCAGGGGCACAGAGCTGAGTAATAAAAGTAGTATCCTTATGTGAAAAATGTAATCCAGAGAAAAGTTCCAAAATGTACATGAAGAATTATTTTGAAGTCCCTGTTAACATGTTTCTTTACAAATCAATTGGCTAAGGATAAAGAGATTGATTGCAGAGCTATTCTTGTTCGTTTTTAAAATAAGTTCATGGAGGAAGACACAAAATACATTTGTTACTTTGTAAAAACACTGCACAGAGACACAATAGGAAAAGAAAATGCTAAGCATTACACGCATCCTTGGCACTGCATCAAGATGAAAAATGATGTAGCATCTACACCGAGAATGAACAAGAAATGGCACAGACAAAACTCACCGGATGTAAGGATTCTACTAAAAAAAGTTGCTAAAATATGTTCAAATATGTGTTGTATACATGAGCCCTAATGCCAAAAACTATGCCCGAGTATTTCAAAAGAGTTGGACAAGCCACACAAATTCCTATGTACTCTATATTTCCTACTTTGGGAATTATTTGTAATTAATAGTAGCAGAGAGTAGCATAATTTACTTTCATACCAAACTTTGTTAACAATTCTGATCCAAAACAAGAATATTTATGCCCTGGTTGGTATGGCTCAGTGGATTGAGTACCAGCCTGCAAACCAAAAGGTTGGCAATTCAAATCCCAGTCAGGGTACATGCCTGGGTTGCAGGCCAGATCCCCAGTAGGGGGCGCATGAGAGGCAAGCACACACTGATGTTTCTCTCTTTTTCTCCCTCCCTTCCCCTCTGTCTAAAAATAAATAAAGTCTTTAAAAAAATGAAGATTTATTTTTAATATAACATGAATATTTATTGTATGAATATTTCAAATGAGATTACATGTTTGTTTATAAAATAAACTGCATTAACTAAATATATTTCAAACATAATATGATTCCACCACCCTATAGCTTGTATAGGTGGACTATGCTTCCTATGTTAAGGTTACGATGTCACGTTGCTCCCAACTACAGATACACTGCCATTAGTGAAACAAATAAAAGCTTTGAACTTAATATGCTAAGCAAAATAAACTTGTAAATTTGAATGATGAAAAATTTGTGAATTTCTGGCAAAGACTGGCACTGAATTTTCTAAAATGTATTAAATTATAACTTTAAACATCTTTTGATGACATAAAAATATTTAAAAGTATTTTCCTATAAAAAATGACCACTTAGATTCATGCATATAAAAGTCCACTTAATTGGATGTTCACCAGTGTGATGGTATGTGAGTTTTTGTACATTGGCATTGATTTAGCTCTATGAAGGGGGAAGGCCTGGAAATACATGCAACATGCCAAATGTAGCTGCTACAAGAATATAGCGTTGTCTGAACTTATTTGACCACAAAGCTTCTTTTTTGTGGACTATTAAAATAACTTCCATTAGAACTTCATTGTTTGGGAAACGTGCAATCATACCGTGCCCTAATGAATACCATAATATAAACAGTGCTTTCATATACATTACCTAACTTCATTAAAAAAAAAAAAACAACTATGTATTATCTCCATTGTACAGATGATGAAAAACTGTGACCTGTATAGGTTAATGGTTACTTGTGGACCCAGAAAGCAAACTCGAGTTTCTGATCTTAAGACCCAAATCTTAAGACCCAAATCCTTACGTACACAAAACTGCTTCTTTCTGAAAACGTATTTTCAACTAACACATAAAAAGTTAGTATCTAGAGTAGTTTTTCGTTTTTCATCAAGGAAAGCCCTTAAGAAAACCTTTTGTTCTATTAAAATGACCCAAACCACATGTACAGTTCAGTGGCACTAGTGCATTTTTTAAAAATTTTAGATAACTTTGAATTCTATAGTTTCTATAGAGAGAGTGAAGCTTGCTGTCACTTTAATATACTGCTCTGTCTCCAGTATTACTGATAGGTACCCTAGATAGCCTAATAAATTTTAAGCTTTTATGTGCCATCTATATTTCACAGTATAGGATCACAATTTATAATGATATGATGTATTGTTATAGAAATTGTCACCTAGCAAAGTTTAAATATATTTTAAAGATTTGCAGTTACTAACTATACTGCAGGAAAAAAAAAAACAAAGAATCTTCAAAAACATATAGATCTTTAATTTGTTTTTTTAAGATAATATTTATTAAGTATTTACTATGTACCCAGCACTACTTTAAGTAATTTATAGATATTAATTTGTGAGGACTCAGAAAAGCCCTCTGAGGTAAGTACCTTATTATCTACCCTAGTTGAGAAATAGGCACAGAAAAAAAAGTTCATTTACTCAGCTTTTTGAGTTTTAACGACAAGATTTAAACCCATGAAATCTGGCTTCATAGAGTATTCTCATAGACGTTAAGCAGACACACTCAAAGATACCACGTCATAAAAGACTTATCACAGAGTTGCTCCATGTATTAGTGCATTAAAATTATTGATGGTTTATTTATTTATTTTTAAAGATTTTATTTATTTATTTTTAGAGAGAGAGTAAGGGAGGGAGAAAGAGAGAGAGAGAAACAGCAATGTGTAGTTGCTTCTCACATGGCCCCCAGTGGGGACCTAGCCCACAACCCAGGCATGTACCCTGAGTGGGAATCGAACTGGCAATCATTTGGTTCACAGCCCATGCTCAATCCACTGAGCTACACCAGCCAGGGCTAAATTATTGATATTTTAATTCTAATTAAATCATGATAAAGATAAGTATTTCCAAAACTTTTAAACAATCATTGTTGGATAAGTGATCATTTAAATTTGTGCCTACATTTTGCATATTTCCTTCCAACACACCTGAGCCAAACTATCTCAGGAAGAATTTTAATTTTCTGTTTTCTCTCTGACATTTTACTTTAAGGTCTTCTTAAAAATTTCATTTACTGCTCTGGCTGGTGTAGCTCAGTGGATTGAGCGCAGACCTGCAAACCAAAGGGTTGCAGTTCAATTCCCAGTCAGGGCACATGTCTGGGTTGCAGGCCAGTTCCCAGCAGGGGGTGAGTGAGCAGCAACCACATATTGATGTTTCTCTCCCTCTCTCCTTCTCTTCCTTTCCCCTCTAAAAATAAATAAATAAAATGTTTAAATTTTTTTTTCATTTACTGAAATATCTTCATATGAATAATTAGAAGTTGCCTATGAAAAATGGGGGGGGGGGCATCAAGCTAGAGAGAAGGAAAAATAGAGGATATAGATACCCAGACTGAACTAGAAAACGTTAGTGAGATAAAAAGCTATTTTCTTGCTAAACTGAAGCCATGGACATTACTTGGAACAGACAGACATACATCTTCATTTGTTTAACAGATATTTTCCTGAAAGAGTTGTATGTCAATTTAAGATATGTAAAAGCACATATCAACTGACATCACTTTTTTGTTTTCCCATTGACTCAACCTTCAGATGTGTTTACTTCCTTTCTGATTGATCAGTAAACCTTAAACCTGTAAGAACAGTAGTAAAAACCATTTTTGTAAATCAAAGCATCCTTTAAGAATAATGATAATGTCTTTAGTGGGACAAAGCAGGAAATAAGCAGAAACTGCTTTTCTTGATGAGAATCCTATGGCCTTATAACACTACATGTGAGGGAAAGGAGGCTATTAATGGAGATGTTTGGGGGAAAATGAAGTCTTTCAAGAATATGGAAGAAAATACTGATTGAAAGACTCCAGAGTCCATTGCATGAAAGGTCCATGACTGCAAGACCTCTCAATTAAAACTACATTAACATTGAGGTAAACATGCACAACTGCAATAGAAAAGTCAATAAAGAGGAATGCTAGGTGGTCAGGTCAGCACCTGTGCAATGACATCATGCCAATAAATAGCTTTAACTTTAGCAGTGATCACACTGGCGTCCTACCAACCACCTATGCCCATCCTACAATTGCCCATAGGTCAAATGAATTACGTATCACAATCATCAAAAGAGAGACAGCTTGAGATACTATCTACTTCTGAGAATAGGAGCAGAATGAAAAAGGTACCTCAGTGTTTACTTCCGTGGTGGATTTTCACTCTGCCTCTCTTTAATTAAAAAAAGTACACAAAATATCAAGTGCTCATCTAAATATATATTTAATAAAAAGTGATTACAAATATGAACAAGTTTTTAAGTGTATGTGTTATGTCTGTGACTTAAGGAAAACAACTTACCCATATTTTTCAGACTATAAGATGCACTCCCCCCACCCCAAATTTGGGAGGAATAATGGTTGTTAATGCTGCTGTTGAGTTCTGTTTACATTTACATTGGTGAACTATTATGTTATTTATGTATTAAATATTTTACCACATTTTTTGCTTCAAAATTTTTTCCCCTATTTTCCTCCTCTAAAACCTAGGTGCGTCCTATGGCCTGAAAATATGGTATTCATGCTAAGGGAACAGCATAAGCTGGTCAGAATGGGCATGGCAATAAATAAATACGAACTACTATTATTGGCCCATTTTGAGAGTGAGATTTCAAGCTCAAAAAAATACTCTGTAAATGAGGGCACTTGAATATCTGTCTTCTTATGATGTGGCCACAGATGGGGATTCCTGTAGTCCCAAAAGAATTTCAAATCCTTCAACTGGTATCAAGATGAACTCAGTTATTCTCTGGAAGAAGTTTTTAATGTTTTGCCAATTGCCCAAAAGAAAGCAATTTATATTTATTTACAAATATTAATTCAAATGCTTGTACCTACATGGCTGTGTTTGGAAGCCACATATTAGCTGATACTGTATTTTTTAAATCCCTGTAATGTTTTAAATTTCAACTAACTTAAACTCAAACTGACTAAACATCAAGGCAGAACAAGTATCTGGAGGGTAAGATATACACATACATCATGATACATTTGGTTGAGGTCTCTGTGTCTGGCTTTAGTCATGGAAGAAGAATGAGCCATCTCATTCTTCTTGAATTGGTAGGCAGGTCCTGTATATATGTGAATAAATAAATGATGGTTCCCAAACTTGAGGAGCTTCCATCCATCTTCAGGAATGAAAACAACTTAGGTGAATCATTTTAGAAGTGATTCAGTATCAAAGAGAGAAAGCAGAACTTGACCTGAAGCTTGAGTCTAGGTAACTCAGGGGGAAAAAACTTATTCATGTTAAGGGAATAGCATAAGCTCGTAGGAATGGGCATGGCAATAAATAAACATGAACTAGTATCACTGGTCCATTTTGAAAGTAGAAATTAAGTTTGGAGTCACATTTGGAACTGTACTTATATGAGATCAAATAAAAACAAGCTGGAAACAAACAGGGAAGGATGAGGTTCTGCATGAGTGCCTCCAAACATGTGTCAGATGTTCTCAGCTCACTTTTATTAACTGGTCAGAATATAGAACAAGGGAGTTATATTGACCCAGAAAACAAAAGTCAGGCCACCAGTGCCCAGAAAGGATAAATGACACATCCCACGTCACACAGTCATTCAAAGACACAGCCAGAAGGAGAATTCGAGTTTCCTAATTCTCATTCTACCACATCAAAATACCTCCGTGACACAACAATTTTTATATTTATGCATTTTTATTTAACAGTTTCCAAAACATTTTGACATGCATTATCTCATTTTCAGTGATAATTAATGAATAAACAGATGTACTAGCCTTCAAAGAACCAAAAACCAAAAAACAGTTGGGTTTCAAATCCACTTTGTGGTGATCTAAATTTAAAGAATGTGTTGCTCTAACACTACAGTTCAAAAACTGGGCAAGTTTAATATATATCAATGCAAACATGTTAGATGCAATGCAGATAGTTGCCATGGTAATCTCTATATGATGGATGGATGAATAGATTAAATTTTTGTTTCAAGCTTCTGAAAATAAAAATACTACACAAAGCAAAAAAATTGTTTGAAATCATATCCCTGGAAAATAATCCTTTCCCTAGCACTACTCAACACTCATCGCAAAGGACCTTAGGTAGCCATGGATTCATCAATTAAAACTTTTACTTAGTTTTCTTATTTTATGAATGGAAAAATAAATCAGAAAACATCGTGGTTAAAAACCTAAACTCTGGAGCCTGGAGTCCTGGCTCTATCCCCTTCTACCTGTGGGCCCTCAGGCAATCTGCTTGACCTCCCTATGCCTCTGTTTCATCAATAAAATAGGAACACAACAAAACATACCTCCTAAGGTGGTTGTGAGAACTGAATGAGTTGCATATAAAGGTCTTACAAAAGTGCTCAGTGCATTGTACATCCTCAATAAATATTAGTTTCATTATTCTATTACTCATTATCTCTTGTCATTTCTCCATGTGATTTTTAAAAGGATTTTTAAAATGTTTGTCTTGTTTTAATGCTGTAGCTATAGCAAGGGCTTTTTAGATTGGGTCCATAGTTAAGAATGTGGTCATTGTCAAATAACAAAACAAAGCATGACCTGTGGAGACTTAAAAAAAAAAACAATGTCCTTTTTCTCAAGTAAGAAGAAACCCAGAGGTGGGTGACCGCTGGCATTGATTAGTGGCTCACTGAGGCCAAGGTCTGCATCTTTGTATCTCTTAATCTGTACTTGGAGCTGCTTTAGCTCCAGACATTCAAGGCAGGCAGAAGGTGGAAAAGAGAAGGGGTCTCCAGCAACATCTGCCCCTTTTATTAGGAAAACAAAAATACGTCCGGAAATCCCCAACAATCTTCCACTCATGGCTCATAGGCCAGAACTCTGCCACTTGCCCCATTCCACCCTCCTCCCCAGCTACAGGGAGGGCTGAGGAAGCTAGTATTTAGCCAGGCATTCTGCCATCCTGCTCAAATTTGAGATTCTGTTGGCAAGGAAGAGGAGGAATGGATAGTGTTTGCCACAGGTGCGTGGGGGGACTTACAGAAGCTGATAAAAAGAATTCATTAGATTACACTCTCTTGAACACTTGGAGAGTAAAATGAACTGTGTAATATCTAGGTAGTTTTAGCTGCCAGTTAAAGCACATATTTTGCCTTTTCCTCCTTTCTGAATTTATTCCCTCTGCACCTGCTGCTCTCATTCTGCCTATAATCAAAATTTAGGAATTACTGAATGTGGGTTAATATGGCCACATTGCTGTGGAAGACAATCACTGCTAGGTTGCTGTAGTACCACTACAGGTGTAGGTAAAGGTCCCAGGAACGAAAATCTAATATCCTCAGTCTCCCATTACTTTGCTCCAGAATCTACATGTACTCTGTCTCTGCCACGAACATAATCAAAAGAGTGCAGGTGCTTAGTCTGATTGAATTGAGCCCACTTTCCTCCAGACTACCGCAATTCTCATTCCGGGGAGCTGTACATCAGATGTGATGGAAGAGACCTCTCCCTAACTATGGAGATTTGTCGTTGGAGTTTGAGGTTATTTTTCGTATTATTTACATTATTCTGTCTGGCGATAATATATCTGTCTAGCGGTGACAATTACATTGCTCCTGACTGGTGCAGATCAGCAGTTTGTAAAAGCTCTGAAAAGCCAGTGTGCAGCACATGTCACCGGCAGACATATTAATGCTGGAGACGAGGAGTGCATGTGATATAACACGATTAGATGGCGCTAAGATAAAGGACCGTCTTGAAGCCCATGAATAACCAAGAAGCAGCCAGGTGACAACTATCAATTATTTATTGCCCTTGTCCAGTATATTATTAACAGCTCCAGGAAAGCACACGTCTTCCTTTCCTGCTCACTCTCCCTCATGTTAATGCTTGACTCCTCAGCTTAGGGGCGGTTACATCCCAAGGGAGACATTTCACTCTCAGCTACCATTACACAATCCACAGAAGAAAGTGAAATAACCTCAAGGCAGATGACATTCAGCTTTTTTAGCTACCAGAAAAGATACTTCACTCTCCATTCTCCACGGGTGATTCCTCTGATCACCATCATGTGCAGAGACTCCTCTTTACTCTTCTTCCCTCAAGTCTACTGGGCTGCTGCCCTGACCAATGTGGCTCAGTTGGCTGGGCATCTTCTATAAACTGGAAGGTCGCTGGTTTGATTCCAGGCCCAGGCACATGAATGGGTTACAGGTTAAGTCACTGGTTGGGGTGCATGTGCGAGGTAGCCGATAGCTGTCTCTCTCACGCATCGCTGTTTCTCTCCCACTCTTTCTCCCTCCTTTCTCCCCTCCCTAAAAGTAAATAAATGAAAAATCACTTCTGAATAAAGTCTAGTGGACTGCCAATTTCATAACAGTTTACATTTCTAGGGGAGAAGGTGATATTCTGGGAGTAAATCTCATTCATATACCTGTAAGTTAGACCCTCATTTCCCAGGGAGATGGTTGTAGGTTTCTGTACTCATTTCACTGCTGAGTCAGAAACTATTTTATATCTTAGTTTATATGAAGCAAAAAAAAAAGTTATAAACAAGATTCCAGTCAGGCTGCTTTTGTTTGCAAGTAATAGGCAATCTGCCTCAAAATGATCTTAACCAGGGTTGTAAGATCAAACAATACTCTTCTTTCTTATTTCTGTCCCACAAGCAAGAAAGAGAGACCCTCTCCTCAACCAAAGGGAAAAAGGACCTGCCTCCAGCCTGACTGAGCTCATTGGACTCCTGGGCTCATCTCTAATAATCCCCAGGGGATTATCATATGCTGATTGGTTTAAACTTGGTTTCCAGGACCAATCCATGGTAAAGGATGTTAAGAATATATTCACTGGTTTAGAGTCATCTGGACCCACCCCTGGAGCTAGAGATGATATCAGGGACCCCTGAATGACAAGAGCTATAAGAGAGTGGACACTTTAACAAAATCTGAGTTATATGAAGAGGGAGGACCTAATCAAACTAACAGCACATAGTAGGTGAGATAAATGTTTATGAGGCACTTCAGAGTTCTTCCCAAATGAGTAGATGAATAAAAACAAATTATTTATGTAACATATACTGCCTAATCCTAAAAATTATTCATTCTAACCTTTTTATTGAAGATAGTTACTATTCATAGCCCAAAATTTCTATAAGCATACAGTCAGTATATAAGTTTATTACGTCTTACATCTAATATTAAAGCCACTACCACATTGATGCTATATGAGTTTTTTACATAAAAACAGAGTTGTGAAAACCTTGAGGGGTCCTTTACATCCTGTCCTCCTTCAAGAAGCTCACAGCCCTAGGAGGAGGACCTACAAATAAGTGAAGGGTGCTGTAGACAAGCAGAAATTTGCACCAGCCTGGCAATAAGAAGAATGTGCTCAGGATCTTTCTAAATGAGATGATAACTAAACTTAGCCTCAAAGAACTAGCCAAGTATAAAACAGGAAAAATGGAACACAGAAAGCAGAAATTACTGGCACTTCTTAGCATTAAAATGAGTTGGAGAAGAAGAAATTGAGGTCATGCTGGAAGAGGGAAGCTGAAGCCTCTAATGGGGAGCTAAGGAGCTTTGACTCTCTCACCCAAAGCAGGAGGCCATTGAAGTACAGAGAAGCACCTTGGCCAGGTTGGGACCTTGGATAGCCCATTCTGACAACTGTGTGTAGAGGATGGAGTATAAGGGAGAATTTTATGAAGATTTTTAAAGGCCATTCATTGTGAAAAAAATCAAACTGTAATATTTATTGAACAGACACAAAATCTGAGACACTGTGCTACTTTCACACAGTAATCTTTATTATTTCACAGACAGTCTTTGTTATAAACCCTTATAACAATTCTGAGAGATAGTTTCAATAGGTTTTTAACAGGAGAAAACAGAGGATAGAGAAAGAGGAATGAAAGGAGGCACAGAGCTTTCCCAGGATGAAAGAGCTGGTGAATGTGATTACTAAATTGAATACTCAAGCAGTTATGAAGGCTGTATCCAATTTGGAAGAACAAAGACAAAACCAGGATGTGAAATGTGGTGTTCCGAGATTCTGAGTTCAGAGGTCACAAAATATCTTCATATTTGCATCTTCATTATAACTAACCTAATTCACTCATTTTTTGTCAGTCTACTTTATTTCTAGAAAGAATAATATAATAATAACAACAACAGAGAGCACAAGCCATGTGTACCAGGATGAATGCTAAGAGCCTTACACACATTTATCACCTATTGATACCTACATCAACCATATTAGGTAGATATTATTCTCATCCCTCTGTTTATAGGTAAACATACTCAATTGAGGGAGATTTGGTAACTTATTTGCCAAAGAGCATACAGGCTCCAGTTGCAGAGGCGAAATAAAAACTTTGTAAATATGACTTCAAAACTCAGGCTCTCAACAATTTCACTTTGCAACTTCCTAATTCCAGGCATTTTCTGAGACTCTATTCTGAGTCCAACCCACACTAACTTTGCTGGGTGTTCTAAAGAATGCATAATTTCTAACTCTCTTGCCTGGAAGATACGATTAACACATGGAAATAATTTTTAAAATAGCATTAAACAGAGTATAATACAGTAACAAACAATGTAGTATGGATTACCATAGCTTTGGGAGTTCAAAGACAATGAGATGAAAGTGGTCTAAAGTAGTCAATGCAAGTTTTGAGGGATGTAAGCCTTGAATTAACTCTTTAAAAAATGATTATGATTTCTCTAGATAAGTAAAGACAAAGTGGAAAAAAGGCATTGTGTGATGAGAAGAAAGCATTGAAGAAGATAAAGTTTTATACTGCATAAGAATAATTTCCCTAAAAAACTGGTAAGAAAGTTCTAGGAGATAACATGAAAGTAAAGCTAGGTGACCAGCTTGGCAATGACTTTCTTGATACAACATCAAAAGCATGATCCATGAAAGAAAAAAAGTTGATAAGTGACTTCTTAAAATTAAAAACTTCTGCTCTACAAGAGACACTGTTAACCAAATGAAAAGACAAGCCACAGATTTGGAGAAAATGTTTGCAAAACACACATCTGATAAAGGACTTGTATCCAAAATATTAAAAAAAAAAAAACCTCTTAAAACTCAATAGCCAATTTTAAGAATATACAAAAGATTGGAAAAGACACCTGACTTGTATAAATACTTCACATAGGCTAACAAATTTAATCCTCACAACATCAACATCATATCAAAGAAAACTCATAACAAACTTTAAAGATGTTAACCATTAAACTTTCAAAATTAATACAATAGTCATAGCATGAAGGTCACATTTGAAGTATGTGTGTTCAGCTTTCCTGGTTTATGTTGACTCTTGATCATTAAATAGTATCTCAGTCTAATGTTGACATTAGCCCAGCTTTGAATATGAACCTACACATACTCAGTGTTAAACAAGTTGGAGTTGCTCAAGACTCACAGCATGATAGATACTAGGCTGAATCAAGATATTTGAACTAACGTTCGATGGAAAATTTCAACAAAATATAAAGATTATGCATTATAAAACCAGAATTACTTTTTCTCACAGAATACCATCAGATGCACATTTGTCAGGGTGGTAGTAAGCATGAGGAAGAACTGCGGAGATGTTCATAGCCTGGTGACATTCTGTTTTTATAGATAGAGTTATCTATAATTCTATAGACTTATCTATCTACTTATATATCCGTGGGCCTATACTATTCCATACTTTATATATATATTCAAACATATGCATTACCATATATTATATACTATATAAAATTATTATATTATACTTCTGTATTTGCATGTGAGCTTATTTCTCTTGCATGTGAAATATCTTTAACTGGAACTAAGAGCACAGAAAACAACAAAAATCTAGTTATGCAAACACTTGTACATGTGTATATATATTTCTCACCTTTTCTACCAGCTCTACATTCTTGTGCTATCGAATCTAGTGAGATTACTCAGCATTGTTTACTATCTTCAATTATGCCTTGTGTGAGTTTGTAAGCATTGCAAAACTCTTCAAATTGGGGTGTCAGGAGAAAGGATTGATTCTCTCATGAATTGACTTGCTGTACCAGTCAATAAAATTTAAAACACGCCTACATACACACACTCATATATACACCCAGGGAAGGGATCAGTTCCCTATCTTTCTCTATTAATATTTCACAGCCTATCTTGGTAGTATCTTTTTACATGCCCTTCATCCTAGGGAAAGGACCATTGTTTGGGCACTGGCTGAGAATACAGCTTTTCTCATCCTAGTTTTTGATTCCCCAAAAGACACTTCAAGTTTAACCTCCAAAATTCATTTCAACTTGTAAAAGTACTCCAGTTACTTTACAATTTAGAGATGGAAAAGAGGTCAATTATCTAAGGGTTGGCAAATATTTTCTGTAAAGGTCCAGAGAATAAATATTTTAGCTTTGTGAGCCATCTGGTCTACATAACAATTGCTCCACTCTGCCACTGTGGTGTAAAAGAGCCATAGAAAATACATAAATGAAGGGACATAGCAGTGTTTCAATAAAATTTTATGTCCCACAGGCCATAATTTGCCCACACCTGATCTGATCTGATATCCACTTTCTAAAATATGAAAGGGCTGCATGGATCTTTGTGCTAGCTGCATGGTTAATTGTGATTGATGTTACTCCTTTTTTTAACTCTCTTTATTTTTTATTGTTGTTCAAGTACAGGTTTCTCAATTTTCTCCCCACCACTGTCCCTGCCCCACCCATCCCCACTTCCCACCTTTAATTCTGCCCACTTTGGCTTTATCCATGGGTCCTTTATACATGTTCCTTGATGGCCCTTTTCTTATTTTCCCTCATTATCCCTCTCTCCTTCCCTTCTGGTTACTGTCAGTTTGTTCTCTATTTCAATGTCTCTGGTTATATTTTGCTTGCTTATTCATTTATTTGATTAGGTTCCACTCATAGGTGAGATCATGTGGTATTTGTCTTTCACCACCTGGCTTATTTCACTTAGCATAATGCTCTCCAGATCCTTCCGTGCTGTCACGAAGGGTAGGAGCTCCTTCTTTCTTTCTTCTGTGTAGTATTTTATTGTGTAAATGCACCATAGTTTTTTGACCCACTCATTTATTGATGGGCACTTGGGTTGCTTCCAGCACTTGGCTATAGTAAATAACACTGCTATGAACATTGGGGTGCATAAGTTCTTTTGAACTGGTGCTTCAGGATTCTTAGGGTATAATCCCAGCAGTGAAATTGCCAGGTCAAAAGGCAGTTCCATTTTTAGTTTTCTTAGAAAATCCCATACTGTTTTCCACAGTGGATGTACCAGTCTGCATTCCCACCAACAGTGCACTAGGATTCCCTTTTCTACACATCCTCTCCAACACTTGTTGTTTGTTGATTTGTTTATGATGGTCAGATGGGTTACCTCTGACCCTTGTGAAGTGGTATCTCATTGTCATTTTAATTTGCATCTCTCTGATGGCTACTGATGCTGAGCATCCTTTCATATGTCTCTGGGCCCTCTGTACGTCCTCCTTGGAGAAGTGTCTGTTCAAGTCCTTTGCCCGTTTTTTAATTGGGTTTTTTGTTTTCCTGGACTGGGCCATGTATGTTCTTTTTATATTTTACAGATCAAACTCTTGTCCGAGGTATCATTTGCAAATATATTTTCCCATACAGTTGGTTCTGTTCTCATTTTGCTAATGTTTTCTTTAGCTGTGCAGAAGCTTTTTATTTTGATGAAGTCCCATTTATTTATTCTTTCTTTTATGTCCCTTGTTCTAGGGGACATATTAGCGAAAATATTGCTTTGTGGAATATCTGAGATTTTCCTGCCTATGTTCTCCTCTAGGACTTTATGATGTTACTCCTTTCTATTACAGTCCAGAGAATCATTTTTCTCTATATCTATTCCCTGTATAGTCCTCTCCCACACTGGTTTTTCTGAGTCATGTGACTTGTATGACCAATGAAATATTGGCAAACATGATGCAAGGAGAAGTTATATACAGGCTTGTGCATTGGGACTTACCTTCTCTGCTTGCTCTTCTACCAATGTGCAGAAAAGCCTGGGCTAGCCTCCCAGAAGATGAGAAAGCATGCAGAGAGCAGCCTGAGCTGCCCCAGCCATAGGCCAAATACAAGATTGAGCCCAGCCCAGCATCTGCTTGTGCAGAGCCAAGCCATCTCAGCTGAGCTCAGCCCTAGCTGCTAACCCACAGAATCATGAGAGAAGCAATGGTTGTTGTTTTAAACCATTATATTTTGGGATAAACTGGTGGAGAACCATAGGTAAAATGATATAAATGAAAAATTCTGAAACACTCACTGTCAATTATAG
Organism: Anoura caudifer; assembly: GCA_004027475.1. Taxonomy (NCBI): domain Eukaryota; kingdom Metazoa; phylum Chordata; class Mammalia; order Chiroptera; family Phyllostomidae; genus Anoura; species Anoura caudifer. The sequence continues at coordinate 92,889 of PVKU01006879.1, forward strand.
TTGATGTGTCAGTGTAACCAAAGCAAGAAATGAATGAGCTATGTATTTAATTTGTGGTGTTCTAACCAGTCAGTTCAGATGACTGTAAATTTCTGGGCTGTTGTAATAGCCAATTGGACTATTCTGACATTTCTCTGAATATTCAGAATTGCTATGAGAAATAGTACAGAGTCACTGAGTAATTGGTAACAAACCTCTACTTTCCTTGATTAAAAAGTCTCTAATGATGATTCATGGAATAAATAATAGAAATAGCTGGTTTGTAGACTGCCCTGACTGAGGTTCTTACAAACAATTTTCCCTTGAAAAAGTACCAAAATCCAAACAACAAATTCAAAATCCAAGAGGAGCTTTATTTAACATGCTAATTGTCATGGTAAGTGGTTAATGCATAAGTCATCAGATTAACATATATCCAAAGTTTAATAAAGTCCTGGACTCTAGGTTTTCTATGTCACTTTCAACATTGTCATGCTCTTAATAAGCTCAATATTGCCAATATGTTCTTTCTTAAGACATAGCCAAAAAGTCCAATTTCATGACTATTGATCACATAATTTTAAAAACTTTCTTTTTAATAAGTCTTCAAAAATATACAAGGTTTGTCCTGAAAGTATTCAGTCAAGTGCTATGAAAAAGAGAGACATTTATTGAAGATACAAGATACATGAAACATTGTACATAGGACAATGACACCTCAGTCCCCTCAAAGTAGGCACCTTGGGACCTCACACAGTTCTCCCAGCATCTTTTCCACAGTTCAAAACACTCTGCAAAATCCTTTGTTGGAATTGCCATCAACAGCTCCATCATATTTTCCTGAATTTCATTGACAATCTAAAATCTCTTCCCTTCCAAAGGTGGTTTTAGTTTTGGGACAAACCAGAAATTGCAGGGTGCCAAGTCTGGGCTGTAGGAGTCCTGAGTCACCTGGGTGATTTGATGTTTCACCAAAACCTCCAGGGCAGGCATAATGCATGAGCAGAATCCTTGTCATGATGAAGCTGCCAATTACCAGTTGCCGATAGGTGTGGGCATTTTCATTGTATTGCATCTCCCAGTCGACAGAAAACATTGAGGTAGCACTCCTTATTAATTGTTTGGCCTGGAGGGGTGTACTTGTGATGGTTACCCTTCTAATCAAAAAACACAGTGAACATGGTCTTGCTCTTGCGGCAACTTTGCTGCACCTTCTTCAGGCATGAAGGACCAGGTGACTTCCACTGGGACAACTGGGCATTCATTTCCAGATCTTACCCACAGAACCATGATTCATCCCCAGTTATGATGTTCTTGAGGAAATCTGGTTCATTGGTAGTGGTTTGAATCTAGTCATTAGCAGCAGCAGCACAATGTTCCTTCTGCTCTGGTAGCAGAAGCCATGGAATGAATTTTGCCATGACACAGTTCATACCGACATCCTGTATCAAAAATCTTCAACACAGTAGTTTTTGGAATCCTAAAATCAGCTTCTAGTTCTCACACTGTCAGCCCATACACATTCAATATTCTCAGGCATTCTGCTTGTTGCAGGCCTTCCAGAACATGGATCACTTTGAACAGATTCTCAACCATCTTTAAAGTGTTTGTGCCACACTTTTATTTGTGCTGCACTCATTGCATTGTCCCAGAAAGACTTCTGAATCATCTGAATAGTTTCTGAGGAGAAATGTTCAAGCTTAACACAAAATTTGATGCCGATCGGTTGCTCTACTTGCTCAGTCATTTTGAATGTGACAGTCACACAGTGCTCATGCTCACTTGAGGGCATCTACCACACCCACTGAATAGTACAGTGAAGTTGTCACTGTTAGTGCATGTGTATTCCAGTTCACTCTCCTTGGCTTCAAGGTTACATCACTGTCATGCAGACTGTTCTCATTATATTAATAATGGCTGGACTTTCTTTGGACAGACCTTGTGCAGCCAAGAAAATCAGGGAGCACAAGTACTTCATGTGCAAAGTTTTATTAAAAGAGATTCTGAGAGTAAATTTAATTTTTCTCAGCTTGTAAAAACAAGCAAAAACTCTTATAAGATTTTGTGTAACTGACTGACAAGGGTCTACAACAACACTAAGGTTAGCAGTTAGTAAAATACTAATTAATGGATTAGTTTATGGATTATAGGTTTTCAAGTAGTAAAAACATTTGGGTTGAAGCATCTGCATTTAGGCTGAATTTTCTGAAATCATGTTTTCATAGATGTGTTGGGTAGGCTATAAATTATACTCTAACATGGGTATGAAAAACAGAGAATGTCGACTTCTGGCCAAGATGGAGGCATAGGTGGACATGCTGTGCCTCCTCTCACAACCAAAATTAAGGACAACAAAAATTTAGAGCCAAAAAACAATCATAACAGATAGAAAATTGAATTGTATGGAAGTCCAACAACGATTCATCCAGACCAGTAAGAGGGGTGGAGAGAGATTGCGGCAGGAAAAAGCAGTGGCTAGTGGTCCCAGACAAGCAGGCGGCAGTTGGCATACCCCAGGCATGCAGATGGCAGTTATCAGGTGCAGGGAGAGAATGAGCAGACCCAGCAAGGTGCACAAGGCAGCTGACCACGGTCACACATTCACGTGCAGATAAACCAGGTGAAAACTAGACAGACTGCGAAACCCAGGGCCCCAGCGCCAGGAAATAAAGCCATCAGGATACTCACAGAATTGGTTGATTTTGCTCACAAATTAGATGAACGAATGAAGGCTACAATAAGTGAAATGAAAGAAAAGGCACAGGGAAACAATAGAGATGTGAGGAAAACTGGGACTCAAATCAATGGAGTGGACCAGAAGGAAGAAAGAAACAACCAAACAAAAAGAAGGAAGAAACAAGAATTCAAAAAAATGAGGAGAGGCTTAGGAACCTTCAGGACATCTTTAAACATCCTAACATCTGAATTATAGGGGTACCAGAAGGGGAGGAGGAAGAGCAAGTGGAAAACTTATTTGAACAAATAATAAAGGAGAACTTCCCCAATCTGGCAAAGGAAATAGACTTCCAGGAAGTCCAGGAAGCTCAGAGAGTCCCAAAGAAGGTGGACCCGAGGAGGAACACACCAAGGCACATCATAATGACATTACCCAAGGTTAAAATGAAGGAGAGAATTCTAGAAGCAGCAAGGGATAAGGGGACAGTCACCTACAAAGGAGTTCCCATCAGACTGTCAGCTGATTTCTCAAAAGAGACCTTCCAGGCAAGAAGGGGCTGGAAAGAAGTATTCCAAGTCATGAAAGTCAAGGACCTACATCCAAGATTGCTCTATCCAGCGAAGCTGTCATTTAGAAT